>CALNHX010009747.1:0-46758 GCA_940337035.1 Agriotes lineatus
GTTAACCTCATTTTACCTTACGGTGTAGAGGCTGGTGCTTTGTACGCTTTAGAATCTAGCGGTGCAATGCTCAAGTTGGCCTAGTTTCGGGTTACAAAGTTGGAGCGCGCCTTTCGTGATTGCGTAGTAATCATTGTGTTATGTGTGTGTTGGTGATGTGTTGACCTTGTTACTCTATCTTTTAGGTCTGTGCTTCTGAATAAAGCACAGTTAATTTGGTGCGCAACTGTGAATGATCTCACCGGGCTCGATGCCGATCGCCAAGGCTGCGAAAAAATTCCGTCCACCGTCAGAACCGAACTGAAGACACAGTTTTATTATCAAAACAAGTCTATGTTGGAGTTGAATGATACAATTTAAACTTCAAAAGGCATCGGGAAGAGATTTAATATCTCCCGACATGGATAAAAGCAGTAGAACAGTGGATCAAGAAAGCACGCAGACAGGCATGAGATGGACAAAGTATATCAGACGGGAGGGATGAAAACGTGCTGATGCCTGTTCACAAGAAGGGAGAAAAATAATATTTTTCAGAATGTTAAAAGAAATGAATCCAGCAGAATAAGCAGCGTTCAGACTTCATATACAGGTCCAGGATCATAATTTCATGCAGAGGTTAAATCTGCATTAGACAAGATACCACGGGTATATGGAAAGTACTATCACTACGAGAAGAAATTGGGATGAAATAAACCCAACAAAAGGGATATGCCAAACATCTCCGACGACACCTGGCTGATCTACGAACAAAAGTGAAAGGGGCAGCGGGGGTAAATATATTCAGTAATTTACTTAAACGTCACAAGTTAAGGGGGCAGGTTCAACGACTTACCGTGACACAATTCGCTGAATCGTACGAAGTAATCGAGGTGGATTGGCCGTAAAGAGAACAACACGAAACTAAACACTAACATAATCTTAGTATTACGGCAAGAATATCAACCCAAACTCTTATGACACATTGATTGAAAATAAAAGTTAAACGCTTCAAATAAACGGTAGAGCTACAACTAATTGTTATATTAATAACACCAGGTTGGTTGTATTCAAAATGAACCCAGAATTCCAAGTATTGTAACATAAAGCACTGCAAAAGATTCAATGAAAAATATTATAAGGGAATTATGCAAGTGCATCAACTGACGTTCCAAAAAGCTAAGAAAAAATGCTTCGCACAATCACCAAGTAGCGCACATATATCAGTGAAATTACACGTTGACTGTATAAAGCATACATTCAGAAAATACGTAGCGAGAAGCGCGCGCTCCGACACCAGACACGTCAACGGTTGCAGCAGAAAGAAATATGACCTGTACAGCTGCTACTTATGTGGAAAATCCAGAAGAGTTTGTCAGAGAACACTCGTGGTGCCACGTGTTCCGGTTTTCCTCAAAGTCAAATTTTCAATCTTACAGATGAGAGGCACAGCCACATGCAGCTACAACATTATCAGATTATTGACAGATAGCATGGCGCCTCTTCGGAGATTTTGGACAGCCAACAGATGTTTTATTTATTTATTTATATCGCACTCAGCCAACAGCCGTTAGGCCAATTATAGGCGTCGCTGTGCATTTATGGGGACTTCCAACCCCACTAACGACTACCATGATGTTGTTATGACCGCCAAATTTTATTTCCAAATACTATCAAATCCTTGATTAAACAGATGGGTGCAGCAATTCACCAAACCGATAAAACCAAATACATTCCACATTATCGGGATAACTTCGCTCATAAAGCGTCATTGAAAGCAGCCCCGAACAAACACGTCTTATAGCTTCGGAAGTAAAATTAGTAATCCTAAAAATCAGAAAAAGCAACTGGAAACCGGAAAATAGTCTTAATCTGAAGCTGTACACGAAAAGTTAAAAAAAAATGGAATGCCAATTGCGAATTCAAAGTTACCTAAAACTATATACGCAACCTAAAATAGGTGACGACGTTTAAAATTTCCGAATCCATAGCAATAATGGGCGGGAATTAGAAATACATTTTCAAACTGTATCAAAAGTGTGTAACAAGCAATTAAAAATCTGTAGGAAATAACCAAAAGCTGAGTAAAAGCAAATGGGAGAGAATGAGCGACCTTTGAGGTGGAACAAGTTATTGGAATTTATAGCTAATCAACATTCATTGTCTAATTTATGAGGGAAACGTAGTAAGTACTACTAGCAGACTATACAGACTAAGTGAAAGGAAAAATAACGGTAGGGTGTTAGGTTTAGAAAGTTTAGATGGCTCTTCTACTATTTTCACAGTTCGGTGTGTGCGTCGTCTATATTTTTAATATCTGTGGTGCGGATTTTCGTACACTCACGGCTTTTGTTAAAATGCGTCTCTTCTTCTTGTTGAATGCCGTGATGGTGACTTGGTTATAGCGTCGTGGAAATTGTCGGGCTTCTTTAAGGGCTTACAGAATATGGTTGTTTTGGTTCGTGGCCCCAGCAGAAGTTGTTGTAGCCCGGGCAGTTCTGTGGAGAATTTGCTTCTCCCGCCTAGTTGGCGGAATTTATATGCGGTTCACCTGTCATTAAGCGACACGTGGCCCGAATTCATCTAGGGTAAGTCTTTTGCGCCGATTCTTACAACCATGAGTCTATTTTTGGTTCTCCCTTTTCTTCAGCAATCAGTCTCGGGCACCTGAAACTCATAGATTCAGCACTGGTCGTGAAACGCCATTCCCGCGATCGAACGCGTCGCCATTTGCTGTTATCACCTTCGGATGTGTGGGCCTCCGCTTACCTGGATCATCACATAGCGTGGAGAAGGAGCTCAAAGGATGCTAAGAACAGATTTTGTCTTTCTTTTAAGTAAAATTATACACGATACGATCAGTGAACCAGTGTTAAAGGCTCACCTTTTTTTCTAAAAAAGCGTTCAAAGTCCTGGGATCTCGGTTCTATGCCTCCATCCCCGGGCAGTACAAATGGTCCTATTGCTACCAATTCGGACGTCGGCTGCTATTGTACAGTTTGCTTCACGAACTGCGTATCGGAATAACTGATTTCCCGATTACGGCGTCTAGGTTAATTGCCACAGCATTTAATTTTAAGCTGTTGTGGATCATGTTTGTACCTGTGTTAGGTCTGTTGTGTAGGCTTTTGTCTTCGTAAACCGAGTTTGTTGAGGTGAACCTTAAAGTGGCTAATAATTACCTGATATTTGTACTAATAATTATTTTTTACTAAATGCCATTTTAATTTGTGATTATATACTGTGGTATTAGCAATGTGGTGTCATTATTTGTTACTTTTACCTGTCCGTGATTTGAGCTTTCCTTTCAGAAAACTATGTGCTACTTAAGTTTACGAATTCTTAGTTGAATACCTGGATACGCGTAGTTAATTGGTAAAGATTCGTTGGCGCCCTTTTGGCTGTTAATCATTTGTGAGTACTTAAAGAGCTGCACGCTCTCTTCTTGGACTGGCCGGTCTGTAATTATATCCAAGTATGTAGTCATAAAGTTTGTTTTGTTGGAGAGAATTAGTCGACGAATCGATGATGCTAACAAGGGGAAATGGCATATTTGAGAAGAATGATTCGAGAAGAACTAGAAATGTAACTATTAGTTGAAGAAAGGGAAGAAGACAGTTCACCTGATTCTCATTAGTATGAGAAATAGAAAAGATACGAAAGAGCTGCTGGGAGCAGGGCTGGTGGGAAGAAGATATGGGAAAAATTAGAGAAAATGGCGTTGGCAACAGGAAAGCATCTAGAACAACTAAAAGGAATGGCGGCCAATCGTAGCCAATACCAGAAATAGACAAGCAACCCGATTCCATAAGCATAAGGAAAGAAAAAGAAAGACGCGCATCAAGTGTATGACTTTTGTATTCTTAAATACAACTTGCAATCAGATCTTCAAAGTATTCTACTCAAGCGAGACGATATCACGACTCGAGACTACTGACTGCAGTTCCCTATTATTTCAGTCTAATTTTAACCGTTTTCGGAGTAGAAAATTACATACTATGGTCAATGGTTTGGATTAGTTTGTCCAATATAGAATATGTTACAATACGTACGTATTGTATCTAAATGTCCTAATTTTGTGTTTGCCCAGAAAGATTTTCTTACATTCACCAAAGTGCTAGTTCAAATTCGGGACTATTATCGTAGAAGCAGGGCCAAACTCGATTACCAGCGGACGAGCCGCACAAACGGCGTCGAAGGAGCTGCAGGATTATTTAATAACGCCGCTGACCCCTGTAATTTTTCGTGCCGAGACAAGGTTGCCCCACGTATAATTCACAAGACTGAGCATCAAGAACCATAAATCAAGCCGGAATGATCTATATTACGTCTGAGACAAAGAAAACTAGCAGCAGAACGCGGAGTAGCAAAAAGGACCACAAAGACTGAAAAAAGCTACTCGCACACTTACCTGCCCTCGCCGCTCGATTTCAGCCGAGGTGTCCTAGCGTCAGCAGCAAAAACAATAGTCAAAAGGCTTTTGTTGCTGGTGTTTGAGTCATCGAAAGTGGGGCGATTCAGCAGTTCATTCGAGTCTAAACTATCGCGGTTTATAATGGCCTTTGAGTCGCCACGACTACCCCGTCAGTGGCGTAGTAAGAAGTGGGGTTGGCGGTTCCAAATATCAATGGTCGAAATTAGATTAACTTTGCGAGATAATTCTACAATTAAAACTGCTAGTATACATGTTCGTCATAAAATTTTTAACACTGAATATTCAGGAAGACGTAACCCTGTGAAATATGAATTTTGGTTTTAAAGCTACTTTGTTATTCCTAGAAGCACGGACACATTCTCTTCGAATATAACATTTTAGTAACATAAACTTCACACCATTGTTTGAACATTTCTACGAATAATGACCTATTCTCTTCAAACTTGAGTTGCGGATGACATAGTAAAAATAAATATTGTAATGGACATAAACTACCACATACAGCAACAATAAATTACCCCCATAAAATGGGCTCAAAGATGAAGAGCATAAAACCGTCCGACGGAGACAAAACCGTATCATGCTAGCAGAATAAGGTTCGCTTGAAACTGACAAACTCTAAAAACACAATGTAAAGAGGGTCGCGAGTTATTCACAACCTCCGCTGACACAATGTCAATACGCGCGCCGATTCAAGTACTAAAAATTAACATGACTTGCAGCATTCTGATGCTGCATTGGCGTCGAAGACGAGCTACAGAGATTCCCATCTCGCCAGACGAACGAGTACCTAGAAAATGCCAAGACCCTAAAGCCTTCGAAGATACAGTAACTTCATTGGCGCAATCAGAAGAATGAAGGAAGGCCTGAACACCGGGTAGCCGAGTTGGAAAGCCATAAATCCGTCGTTGACGCAACATCCCGGAAGACGCAATGACAGTTAGCACATTTGATGACATGGAATTCCAACTCAGCCGAATAGAGAAGTCGAGGGATCAATAAATCCTCCACTGACGCAGCAGAACACAAGTAAATATAAATACGATCGGGAGCAAGAAAGGGGGTATTCCTTACGTGGTCCTCCATCGAGCTCCGTTAATGCCTGTTAATAACGGCGCACTATATTACATTAAATTTTATTAGTGTTGTTATCCACAACCCATTGATTATTTCTGCAAGTATTAAAGATCGGAACATCGTATTACAAGAACAGTCTGCAGAATTAGTAACAAGCTATAGACATATACTTACAAGAAAAAACAACAGAAATATGAATTAAGATGCTGTATTTGGAGAAAAATTATATATAATGCGGAAAAATGAAGTTTAACTACAAAGAAAACAAAGAGGCTAATAATAATGCAGAAGTCAATGGAAAGGCAAACGATATGCGTTACATATATGGATCTTAAAACCAACGAATGGATATCAAACCAGTCAAGAGATATAATACGACTAGTGATAACATTCAAATAGAACTGGGCTAACAGGTGGACCAAGAAAGTAGTAGCATAGAGAACGAAAAATAGTAACAAAAATATCGGAATAACGATATTCTAAAAGTAAGCTATACATTTTGGGGCATCATTTTTGCTGTGAAAAAAATAAAATCACTTGCACAACACACAAATAACAGCCGACTCCACTGAGCTTAAAGAGCTACTTAAAAACAGAAATGTACACACATACTTAAGACTTTTCTGACATTAATTGATCTTTAAGACTTCATAAGTGTACCGCTCTAAGTTGTTTTTTGCCGTTATGCAGTAGTTGTCTTTAACGCCTTCGTAAATCACTTTTCTAGTGGAATTTTTCTCTTAGACTTTTTTCATCTCTTCAAGCGCTCGTTGGTGGAGCAGATTGTCTTTTTTATTTGGGTTCTTTTTGGAAAATTTTGCAAATGTCAATTTAGTACTTCATACTTGCAGCACTTTCTCATCTAATGTTGGACTTGTCTTCTTGCTTTCCATTCTCTGCCGGATGGACTTAAGTACCCCGTCGCTATCCTTTCTTTGGACGCAACTGCAATGACGTATCTACGTTGATCTAAGAGCGAATCCTCCTCCATTCTGGCGGTGTGTACATTTTTCATGGTTGCCCGCATTTTTCTATGGCCGTTTTCCACCTGCAGGTATGCATTGCAATTTTGTATCCGTATGGTTTGAGAGGAGAATGTTTGCAAGCCTCTTTCGGTGTTCCCAGATTTTTAATTTCCTCAGTGATCAAACTGTTATTTGGAGGAAATCCCGTAACTGACATCTGCCTCAGCTATTATCCCACTTCTGTCTGAACTATTGTTATTTTTTAACTTCTCAAATAATTGAATATACAATCCATTCCGGGTTCTGCCAGTACAATATCTTCCTTTCCATTTCCAGCTTTATCGCTGTATTCCTCCTCTGAATCTTTCTCCTCTCCATTTAGAATTTTGCTAAAGTACTCTTAGAAAATTATTGCTTCTATTCTTGATATAAATCATTTCCCCCTTTTTGTTACCATTTTAAGGAAATTATTTTCTCCATGACTTCTGAATTATTGTTTTTTTCCCACTAAATAGTGATCTGCGTCCATATAGGCCACTCTACGTGATTATACATTTTTGATTACGCTACTATGTTCGTCCGCTGTTTATACTAGGGTCAATTTTATTTGTATACCGACCATCTACGGAAACTCTATTACCCTTTTCCCGTTATCGTTACAATCCTGGTTTTAAAGTTTCCTTTCCGTAGATTTTCACAGCTTCTATTTTCACGATTTCAATGGCTGCACGTTATTTTATTTAATTTCTTGTATACCTTTTTGGGCTCTTCCTAAAATCTGTCTTTTTCTTCCTTATTTTCTCTTCTGTGGGCGCGTACACGTTCAGAACTGACTTATGGATGACATTATAACTTCTAAATCTGTCTGACATAATTACGAATTTTGCTATCTTCTCTTTCATTTCCAAATTAACTTAAAAAACTGATTTGTATCTCCCCATGTCTTTGCTATTTGTAAAGAGGATAAACTTACCCATTTGTATTATGCTCGTTTCCTCTAAATGTGTTCCAGACAATGCTATTATGTCTGCTCAATGTACCAGATATAGGTTTTTCCTCATACGCTTCTCGAACAATCCAGGTTACCACTTTCATTCATTTATCCCGATACCCTGTTGGGTATCTATGGCTTCTGGCATTTTCTTTTTCTGTGTACTCTACGGGTTTCTCTATTCCTCTATAATTACTTGTGTTTACCTCTTTCTTATGTTCGTTATCATTCCTACTGTCATTTGTCAACTATATATCTGTTTGAACTATTTGGTTTTTGTTTTCTGTTCTCACATCATCCCCTGCATTGATAAGGAAAAGCAGTTTCACCAAAAACCACGAGTTTTAACAGCCCTTAACAAAACAATTTGCAACCACTTGCTGAAATAAAAATTTACGTGGCCGTTTATTACGGTTTTCAGGAAATTGTATAAACTTTATATGTTGATAGGCAGAATAACGGTCTAACATTACAAGAAATGAGCGACGGTATGATTGATTGAAAGTTTGATATAAAACTGAACACTTTTTATAACGAGGAACCTACTATTAAGCCTCATATTCGACAAAGATAATAAACGGAGTTCTACATGAGGTCTTCTCAGTTAAGAAAATAAAAGCGAGTAATAATAATAATCTAAGTGGGAATAACAAGGTAACATTGAAAGTGATAGAAAACGATTGTCCTTCCAGTAGCCGAAAAGGGAGAGGAGGGTATTGTTTACGTTGTGATATGCGCCCTTTAGCTTTGCAAGATTTCATGAAGAGTTTGCTCAAATCAGCTAGATAGTGTAATGTATTTCTTTTTCCTTACTATATTTACAGTTACATATGTTAATTCCAATCTGGTATGGTACATAGTTTCTAAGATACTTGATGATACCACAAATAAATAAATAGATCAAATTTGCTTTCTAAGATCCTATTTGGGGCTTCGCAACTAGATTTTTAATTTAAAATGTATTCGAACCGTCAACTTCATAAACTTTAGTTTGAAGTTACACAACGTTATTGCTCAAGTAAGTCGCGTTTCATTTCAGCAGTTTAAGCACCAGAACGCAAGAACAGCCGTTTCTACGCCACTGACCCTGGATGTTGCGAGATAATTTCCAGAAAGGTGTCTTCTTTCCGAGAACTGCAGTATTTGATACCGGCGATTACAGAACAAGCACATACTATCACACATGCTGACCCGACAGAACCGTAGGCTGGGCTTGGGGTTAGCGCAAATTGAGGTTATGTGACGGAGGGCCGAAGATGCGTGCGCCCTCTCGCTCGCGCGCCCAAGCGCGAGAGAGCCGACCGATATGATTTACAGGCGCGTTTCTGGAGCTGCAGAAGGCTATTCGCGAACAATGGGGTTCTTATGTGTTATGTGCAGCGTCCGCGCCCTTGGCCACTGCATTCTTATCTTTCCGGATTATTTGCTCTGTTGTGTAATGCTGTACTTCATTTGCGGGAGAAAGGACTTTTCTTCCTTTCAGACGCGAGCACTCAGCGCGGATAAATGCGGCGCCCAAATTGGTTTAGTTAAGTGAAGGAGCAAATGCACCTATTCGTATTCTTGTCGCTGAGGACCTGTAGGATTTCCGAAATAAAGATGCCTCGTAACTCGGGCTAATTGTAATGAAGGATTCGCGTCTAGTTTGCGCCGATTTCGGACTCCGATCGCATAAATTTCGAATTCGAACAAAATCTCATCCGATTTAAATGCAGATAGTGTTTCAAGTCTGAATTTAAACGAACGTTATGAGATCGATGATAATGTAAAGCGAACAAATTCATTCTAATAAATTGATTCATTTCAATAAAAATACAACGCCCTCATAATACCCAATTTGAAGTACACCAAACTGTCTATGCTATCGATAGCTATTAGGCGAACGAATTTATTGAAATTAAGTTGTGCGCACAGTTAAGACATTCAAATTAGAAGTTTATATAATAAAAATTGTCAATCTTATTTCTAATCCATCTCATTTGCTCAATTCGTTCGTTTTGTTCTATCTGAATTTAGAACAACATTCTGGGGCCAAAAATAATTCATATCGAATAAATTCATTCTCATAACTTGAAAGTTTATTCGTTACCTATAATAAAACAGTGGGTACTTTGTTTATAACATTATCACTGAATACACGTGATCCGAAATAAACCAAGTCCTCTATGCTGTTGATACCTTAGCGAATGAATTCAATGAAATTAAGTTATGGATATGAAACCCAGTTTAAGCATTACTATTCCATGTTTATATTATCAACATTGCCGATTTAGTTTCTTAAATCGTTATAAACATGTAACCAATATGTGACATTCACAAATCCCAACGTAAATAAAGTTTAATTCGATGGCAAATCCATTCGCTCATTTCGGATTTGATTTAATATAATGCAAAAATACTAAATCTAGAGTTAGTTTTAAATATGGCTGATTATTCCATTTAAAACAGTTGCTGGTAACCCTAAACTTTTATTCCGTAGCATCAATACATAATTTGGACATTCGTTCGCTAAATTCGTTCGTTTAAGACTTTCGAATAATTGGCAAATGTTGATGCCAACTCAACCAGTCGTTATAAAGTTTAGAATATTTCTTCAGTATCAATAGATGATTTCCTAATTCATTCAACAAATACTTTTGTTTTAAGTCTATATTGAAAGCAACGAACAATTGTATTCAATAAATTTGTTCGTTATAATATTAGGGAGAGCATAAAACTTCGTTCATAACAATATCACATAATTTGAAATAACCAAATGTGTATGCTATATATAGCTAAGCGAACGAATTCATTGGAAATTAAGTTGTGGGTCACAGTAAGCATTGCAATTTGATGTTTATATAATCAACATTGTCCTTTAAATTCTAAAAACGTGTTGTATGTGAGAAAACTCCTGAATTTAAACCAACTTTATGAGACCAAAAATAATCGATATCTAACAAATTCATTCTAATAAATTTAGTGACTACAATAACTGGTTGACGACAATAATAGGACTTCATTCATAGCAATATCACTCAATACACGTGTGTATTATCGATAGCTAAGCGAACAATTTCATTGAAATTAAGTTGTGCGCACAGTTAAGACATTCAAATTAGAAGTTTATATAATAAAAATTGTCAATTTTATTTCTAATCCATCTCATTCGCCCAATTCGTTCGTTTTGTTCTATATGAATTTAGAACAAAATTCTGGGACCAAAAATAATTCATATCGAATAAATTCATTCTCATAACTTGCAATTTGATTAGTTACCTACAATAAAACAGTGGGTACTTTGTTTACAACATTATCACTGAATACACGTGATCTGAAATAAACCAAGTCGTCTATGCTATTGATACCTTAGCGAATGAATTCGATGAAATTAAGTTATGGATATGAAACCCAGTTTAAGCATTACAACTCCATGTTTATATTATCAACATTGCCCATTTAGTTTCTTAAATCGTTATAAACATGTAATCAATATGTGACATTCACAAATCTCAAGGTAAATAAATTTTAATTCGATCGCAAATCCATTCGCTCATTTTCGACCTTTGCGTTTTAATATAATGCAAATACTAAATCTAGAGTTAGTTTTAAATATGGTTGATTATTCCATTTAAGACAGTTGCTGATAACCCTAAACTTTGATTTCGTAGCATCAATACATAATTTGTAAATTCGTTAGCTAAATTCGTTCGGTTAGGATAAGCGAATAATGGGCAAATGTTGATTCCAACTCAACCAGTCGTTATAAAGTTTACAATGTTTCTGCAGTATCAATAGATGGTTTCCTAATTCATTCAACAAATAATTTTGTCTGTATTTAAAGCAACGAACAAGTGTATTCAATAAATTTGTTCGTTATAATATTGGGAAAAGAATAAAACTTCGTTCATAACAATATCACGTAATTTAAATTAACCAAATGTCTGTGCTATATATATAGCTAAGCGAACGAATTCATTGGAAATTAAGTTGTGGATCACAGTAAGTATTGCAATTTGATGTTTATATAACCAACACTGTCACTTTAACTTCTAAAAACGTGTTGTATGTGAGAAAACTCCTGAATTTAAACCAACTTTATGAGACAACAATAAGTGATATCTAACACATTAATTCTAATAAATTTAGTGACTACAATAAATGGTTGACGAAAATAATAAGACTTCATTCACGGCAATATCACTCAATACACGTGTGTATTATCGATAGCTACGCGAACGAATTCATTGGAAATTAAGTTGTGGATCACAGTAAGTATTGCAATTTGATGTTTATATAACCAACACTGTCACTTTAACTTCTAAAAACGTGTTGTATGTGAGAAAACTCCTGAATTTAAACCAACTTTATGAGACCAACAATAAGTGATATCTAACACATTAATTCTAATAAATTTAGTGACTACAATAAATGGTTGACGAAATAATAAGACTTCATTCACGGCAATATCACTCAATACACGTGTGTATTATCGATAGCTACGCGAACGAATTCATTAAAATTAAGTTGTGCGCACAGTTAAAGCATTCAATTTAGAAGTTTATATAATAAAAATTGTCAATTTTATTTCTAATCAAACTCATTCGCTCAATTCGTTCGTTTTGTTCTATCTGAATTTAGAACATTCTGGGGCCAAAAAATAATTCATATCGAATAAATTCATTCTCACAACTTGAAACTTGATTAGTTACCTAGAATAAAACAGTGGGTACTTTGTTATAACATTATCACTGAATACACGTGATCTGGAATAAACCAAGTCGTCTATGCTATTGATAGCGAATGAATTCAATGAAATTAAGTAATGGTTATGAAACCCAGTTTAAGCATTACAATTCCATGTTCAGATTATCAACATTGCCGATTTAGTTTCTTAGATCGTTATAAACATGTAACCAATATGTGACGTTACGCAAAAATCTCAACGTAAATAAATTTTAATTCGATCGCAAATCCATTCGCTCATTTCATACCTTTGCGTATTAATATAATGCAAAAATACTAAATCTAGAGTTAGTTTTTTTGGAAATTCGTTCGCTAAATTCGTTCGTTTAGGATTTTGAATAATTGGCAAATGTTGATGGTAACTCAATCAGCCGTTATAAAATGTACAATGTTTCTGTAGTATCAATGGATGGTTTTCCAATTCATTCAACAAATAATTTTGTTTTGAGTTCGAATCTAAAGCAACGACCAAGTGCGTTCTAATAAATTTCTTCATTATAATATTGGGGAAAGAATAAAACTTCCTTCATAATAATATTACTGAATACACGTAATTTTAAATAACCAAATGTTTATTTTATCTAGTAGTTAGGTGAACGAATTAATTCAAAATTAAGTTGCAGGTCACAGTAAGCATTGCTATTTGATGTTTATATAACCAACATTGTCAATTTAACTGCTAAAAACGTGTTGTATGTGAGAAAACTGTGATTATTCGCTAAATTCGTTCCTCGATTTTAACCAACTGTATGAGTGTTATCTAATAAATTTAGTGATTACTACAATAAATGGTTGACGAAAATAATAGGACTTCATTCATAGCAACATCACTCACTCAATACACGTGTGTATTATCGATAGCTAGGCGAACGAATTCATCACTATTACAATTCGGTGCTTACATAATCAAAATCGTCAATGTCATTTCCAAAATTATATTATACCGGGTGTAACAGGATCATGGTACACCCCCGTATCTCCGTTAGTTTTAAAGGTAATTTATTGAAATTTGGTATATCACATATACATAATAAGCGGCACTTTTTGACCTGCAAATGATTTTTTTTTCACTTCCGGTTTCGCCGGAAGTGATACCAACTTTCGATTTTTAAATAGAACACCCTGTATATTATTACATTTCTGAAATCTGCATAATTTTCTGAATCCAATGATACCACATAAGTGACATTTCAAACGTCAAAAATTTTTTTAATTTAATTTTTAGTTTTCCATTTAAGTGTGCCATGATGGTTCCGATTTATTCCAATTGATCCATTTAATGCTAGAAAAATCGAAATCCCGTCAAAAATACTAAATTGCGTTTTTTATGAGCAAATAAAGTTCACCGTAATCAATTTTGGGGTAAAACTCAATTTTTTCAAATGGAACCATATTGGTACCGTGGTACCATTTATTAGTACTATTAATAAGGAATTTATTCATACATGGTAATTAAATGTGCGATAAATACAAACAAAATTACAACTAAAAGAAAATAAGAAAATACAAAAAATACAACTTGAAATACAAAAAATTAACACAAAACATTACAACAATTGTTCGAAATGCTGTCCATTAACGTCAACGCACTTCTGAACTCTCGTAGCTGTTTCTTGAAGAACGTTCGATAATTGCTGGGCCGTTATTCTATTAATTGCGCGTCTTACTCGCAACTCCAGATCTTCGCGGGTTGTAACGGGGGTTGCATAAACAATGTTTTTCAAATGGCCCCAAACAAAGAAATCAAGAGGTGTCAAATCAGGTGACCTTGGAGGCCATCGCACAGGACCATTCGTCGAAATTACGTTTTCTTCGAATGCTTGTTGAAGGTAATCAATTACTATTCTTGAATTATGGGGAGGAGCTCCATCTTGTTGGAAATACATTCCCTGTCGTAAATGGATAGGTAATTCAGCTAACCTGTCCTCAATTTCATTTTGCAGAAATCCTAAGTATCTAGCTCCAGTCAAGGCTCCTTCAAATATTATTGGACCAATGACTCTACGACCGACTATTCCAAGCCAAACATTGAAACCGAACCGCACTTGAAAATTACCCTGCCGCAATAAATGTTGATTTACTTGTGACCAATACCTTGTATTTTGTCGGTTAAATAATCCCATATTTGTAAACCTACACTCGTCCGAAAATAAAATCCTTCCCAAAAAAGCATTGTTTGGCTGCACATTATTCTGCAAGATCCAATTGCAATATTCCATCCTACGTTCATAATCATTTTCGTACAGGTGCTGGTGCAATTGATATTTGAAGGATTTATAATTGTGTTTGTGCAAGATTCGGCTTACCGTTTGGTGACTAATTTCCAAATCAAACCCAATTTGCCTTAAAGAAACAGTCTTATCAACTTCTATTCGAGCTAAAACATTAATTTCCGTTCCTTCGTCAATGATAACGTTTTCTTCGGGATCGGGATCATGGTTAGGCTCTCTTCGGAATTGATTTTCAAGACGATTAAAATAATTTCTCGCTGGACATTGTCTATCAGGATATCGGTCGGCATAAAGGTTTCTAGCCGCAAGGCCATTTTTTCTACATTCCCCATAAATAATTAACATGTCCACTCTTTCATCCTTTGTATAAATGTGCGGCATTTTGAACAAAAATAACAACAAATGTAAAGACTCTTCCAATACACAATAGAAACACCGATAAACCAACAAGTATTTATTTGACAGTCTGAATAAACAATTTCATTGTTTTCAAAGCCTCCTTAGTCTTAACACTAAATTAGACCAAAATAATTGTATTTTCTTATTTTCTTTTAGCTGTAATTTTGATTGTATTTATCGCACATTTAATTACCATGTATGAATAAATTCCTTATTAATAGTACTAATAAATGGTACCACGGTACCAATATGGTTCCATTTGAAAAAATTGAGTTTTACCCCAAAATTGATTACGGTGAACTTTATTTGCTCATAAAAAACGCAATTTAGTATTTTTGACGGGATTTCGATTTTTCTAGCATTAAATGGATCAATTGGAATAAATCGGAACCATCATGGCACACTTAAATGGAAAATTAAAAATTAAATTAAAAAAAATTTTGACGTTTGAAATGTCACTTATGTGGTATCATTGGATTCAGAAAATTATGCAGATTTCAGAAATGTAATAATATACAGGGTGTTCTATTTAAAAATCGAAAGTTGGTATCACTTCCGGCGAAACCGGAAGTGAAAAAAAAATCATTTGCAGGTCAAAAAGTGCCGCTTATTATGTATATGGGATATACCAAATTTCAATAAATTACCTTTAAAACTAACGGAGATACGGGGGTGTACCATGATCCTGTTACACCCGGTATATATAGTAGTAAGTTGGTTTTTGTTTGTATGTATCATCGGGTCATTAGCAATAAACGTATTAAAAGTTTACACCAATTATTTAGCAGCATAAATAAGGGTAACGCCTACACCCCTCCTTCCGCTGACGCCATTGTAGAACCTACCGCTGAGCATAGACCGAGGCGTGTTATACTTAACACAACCTCTCAAAGTTGCAACTGAAAATTATCGAAAGAAGCTTTCGCTTTATGGAAATATTTTTACTTTTATTAGCATCCATGGCGCACTACTAAAAATTAACAGAATAACCCTTGTATATTTTAGACAGAAACTGGTTAAACTTATAAAAATGACTCTAACAAAAACAGATAGCAAGGTTAGATTTAATGGGATAACATCAGATACATTTAAAATACAAAAAGGCCTGCGACAAGGAGATCCATTGTCCCCAACTCTCTTTAATATCGCATTAGAACATATTATTAGAAACAGCAGAATATCAAGTAATAAAAATATACTTAACAGCCACAGTCAAATATTAGCATATGCGGACGATCTTACCATCTTGACAAGAACGAGAGAGGACCTAAAAAACATCTTTAAAAAACTAGAGGAACAAGCAAAATTATTCGGACTAGTTATCAATGAAGACAAGACCAAATATATGATTCTAAACTCTAACCATACAAACAATGACCCACTACGTATAGTGAACAACGAACAAAGACAGTACGAGTTTGAGAGAGTTATGTCTACCACATACCTGGGAACAGAAATAAACACCAAAGGAAAAGAAATGGAAGAAATTGAGAAGAGAATGACGGTGGGCACACGTATGCACACAGTGTTAAATGTAGTGATGAATAATAAATTAGTGTCAAAATCAGTGAAAGTAAAAGTATATAAAACAATCATAAAACCATCAGTGACTTACGGTAGTGAAATATGGACTCTTACACAAGCAACGGAAGACAAACTATTAAGATGGGAACGGAAAATCTTGCGGAAAATTTATGGAGGTGTAAAAGAAGGAGATGAATGGCGAAGAAGAACAAATAAAGAAGTGTATAATATTTATAAAGATGCGAACATAATTAAAACCATTAAACAAGGAAGATTGAGATGGTTAGGTCACATAACAAGGATGAGTCAGAACAGAACACCAAAGAAAATACTTGAAATAGAACCAGAGGGAAGAAACAAGAGAGGAAGACCGACAAAGAAATGGCTGGAAGCAGTAAAACAAGACTTAACAAATATGGGGATAGCAGACAGATGGGAGAGATTGGCAACCAACAGGATTGAATGGAGGAAAATTATAGCCACGGGCCTTTAAGGCCTTTTGAGCTGAAATATATATATATAAATAAGGGTAACGCCTACACCCCTCCTTCCGCTGACGCCATTGTAGAACCTACCGCTGAGCATAGACCGAGGCGTGTTATACTTAACACAACCTCTCAAAGTTGCAACTGAAAATTATCGAAAGAAGCTTTCGCTTTATGGAAATATTTTTACTTTTATTAGCATCCATGGCGCACTACTAAAAATTAACAGAATAACCCTTGTATATTTTAGACAGAAACTGTGTCTTTATAAAAACTACCAGCTAGCTGAAACAGACGGTAATGTCTATTTACAGCCAAATTTTAAAATTGACAGTAGGTGACATTTTTTTTACTACCGCCATTAATTAAATCATGACCCAGTATCTAGTGGTTCTACTTTCTGACATATGTTATGATAAAACTGACAAAGTGACAGATTATATGGTGAGAAAGCTACCAGGGCGCCCACCAAAATGTGGATTTTGAAATATGTAAATATGTACCAAAAAGTTTGCAAAATATGAACCAATATGAACCAAAAAGTGTGCAAAATATGAACCAATATGAACCAAAAAGTTTGCAAAATATGAACCAAAATAATCAGTCGTCTCAGCTAGTATTTTAAAATTTACGTAGGTACAATGAAAAACGATTTTTTTTAATTAAACCATTTAATAATAATAATAACTTTATTGCGAGAAAAAAAATACAAAGTAATAATACAATAATAATTCAAGACATTTCTAACGAATAAAGGTAAATTCCCGGTTAAGAAACAAACGTCTCTCGAGTTGGGCTAATTAATGATCTTTACAATGCAGCACAGTTCTCATTAAACAAACCTAAATTTTACATTCTATCCCGTAAGTAACAAAAACAATGTGTAAAACAAAACAAGGCAACAATGCCAAAACTGCATGGCACATTCAAAGAAAAAAAAACAAAAATAATTTGCGTACATCCATAAAAAATTATAATCACTACAATACTAATATTCACTTTAAAAAAAACAAAATCAGTACAAAAATAAATTATAAATTCTCATAAAAAATGAAACCGATTAATAATAACACACATAAACACTTATCTTTTGTCACAACCTTTAAAAAAAGTTACAAATTTTGAAAACTTAACTCATAAATTCTAATAAAATAATATTAAATTTGCATTTTTAATAAGGTACTGTATCTTTGGAAACGTAAAAAATTAAAATATTATAGGAAAGGAACTTTTTTCATATCTTATCACAATTGAATAACAAAAATAAAATACACATTTTACATAACAAGTCATAGTAAATAAAAATACATTTTTGTAAAAGTTACAGTTTAGATTTCTTTTGTAAAAATGTATTAATTATGTTAGATTTCCTTTTTAAAATGTTTCCTTGTAATTTCTCAGCTTTTGTAATCTTTTCTTTCTCGTGCTTTCTCTGTTCGAGAACACTATTTAGCATAATTTTAGCTACTTGCTTGTTTCGTCTAATAGTTGATCCAAAGTCGATTGTGTCGTCTTCTTATCTTCTTTTAGCAACTTTAATTCATTTTCTAAGTCAATAATTCGTTTCTGCTTATTTTCAAGTAAATTATTTGTTTCTTTCTCACGTTATTTTTCTTCTTCTTCTCTTTGTTTTTTTTCCTCTAGTCTCTGATTTTCCCTTCGTTTTTCCTCCAGATATTGTTTGTATGAATTGCACTAGAACCTAGAACCTTCTCCGTCAGAGAATGGTTGCTATTTTACTTGCCGTTTTTTAATTGTTAAATTTGATGTAATAACCAGTACAACGATCTTTATAACGTAGTTTACTGGCTATTGAATTAATTTTCTTCTCCAATGTGGTGTTCTTTGTGAATTTTTATTACTACCTCGCCTTCAGCGCTTAACCTCAATTTAACCTATAATTTGGAACACGTGGTTTTACCTGTTTTATAAACAATGATCATTTTGGCCTGAAGATGAAGCCAGTTTGGCTTTGAAACATGTCGCCTTGTTAATAAATGTACGTGGAGAAGACTACTGCGTTTTATTGCTTCTTTATAAACTCATACTTTCTTACCTGCTTTAATTTTAAACGTAAATCACAACATCAAATTCACAACACAGTATGCGGCATTGCGGCAAAATAAAGAGAAGAGCAACGCGGGTCGAGAAGGATGGCCATTGGCCACAGAATGCAAGACCAAATAAAAATCATACATATTCGGCAGTTTCCGCAACGAGCTCGTATAAATTGGCCGGTATTGCCAAATCTAAGAATTTGTTTTATCATCGGTGCATCGTGCATGTCATGTGTTGCATTATTGTACGCCAACCACTGCTTGCTCTTGCAAGCGGCATTCCGGGCGGCCAGACGATCGGCTAAATCTCGAGTCGCTCCCTCCAATCAATTTCAATCTTGAGGTTTGAGTTAGAGCGATTCGAGATTTAGACGTACGTGCCGGCCAGTGGCGTAAATATGAACTTATATGTACCATATTGTGTCTAATATGAACAAATATGAACCAAGGCTTCAAATATGAACTTTTCATATAATATGTACCTTAGCGGGCGCCCTGAAGTTACGCAAATAATCCCATGTAAATACTGTGGGCACTAGAAGGACACATTACTATATTTGTCACGAAACTATGCCACTGTTTTGCTAAATGTTCAATGTTTCTAAAAACATCGTAAATAAGCAAAGTTAAATGGGGCAGAGAACATTCATGTTTGGGAGGTCTCTAACAACAAATTTAATGTGCGTCTTATCAGTCTTTTTACCCTCGTGAGGGTTTAGTGATACCATTACGATATAATTTCTATTTGTTGCTTCCATGCCTCTCTATCCTGGGCTATCTGTATTCCTTAGTGTAAGGAGCGCCCTGGTATTTCTTTGAATCAACCGAACCATCTCATCGGCGATTTTCCTCTTGGTCTTTTTCCCTCGGTTTTTCTCTCAACTATCAAGTTTTCCATCTCGCCTGATCTTCTGGCTATATGACCAAAGTACCGTAAGTATTTTTTGTTTAGTTGCTTTAGTAATCTGTCCTTAAGGCTTAGTTCCTGTAGTATGAATATGTTAGTTCTATGTTCCATCCATAACACTCTAAGAACACGTCTATATACCCAAAGTTCAAAAGCTTCTATTCTTTTCCGGTCTGCTGTTTTCAGCGTCCAAGTTTCAGACGCGTACGTGGCTATTGAAAATACAGGGTCCGGCAATGAAACGGGAAGATTTCGTAAATAATTTTATTGTTGAAAAATTATTTTTTTTATAATTATTAATACATTAATGGGAAATAAAAGAGTTGCCATTTGATTTACAATGTTAAAAAAATATATTTTTTGAATACTACATCTGCCAAATGTCCTCCGTTGTTCGTTGACATTTATGCATTCTTGGAGTCGAGCCTGAAAGTTTTTCATCACTCTTCGTGGGGTTACCTAAAAACAAAGTGTTTGGAACTGATCCACCCAGGACAATTCCGGCCCTCAAACAACGAATTCGTGACTAGATTGCAGCAACACCTGTTGATATGCTACGAAGAGTGATGCAAAACTTTCAGGCTCGACTCCAAGAATGCATAAATTTAATGTCAACGGAGGACATTTGGCAAATGTAGTATTCAAAAAAAATTTTTTTTAACATTGTAAATCAAATGGCAACTCTTTTATTTCCCATTAATGTATTAATAATTATAAAAAAAATAATTTTTCGACAATAAAATTATTTACGAAATCTTCCCGTTTCATTGCCGGACCCTGTACTAAGCTATTTACTAGTCTCATTTTTACTGCTTTTGTGATGTTTTGATCTTTCCAGATTTTTGTGAGTTTAGTCGTCGTCTACCTTGCCATTGCAAGTGTCCTTCTAATTTCTTCACTGCAATCACCGTTACTAGTTGTTAAAGATCCCAGATACACAAACTTGTCTACTACATCAAAACCCGCAAATTTCTTGATATTGGGATTGTTATTAAACCGGTCAATTAGGTAGGACTCTGACAGAAAAATTACGTCGATCGGTAGCGATCGTTCAACATTTGAAATGCATTTACTTGAATGCGACTACTCTGACAACGTCGAACGGTCACGATCGATAGCGGTCGATATCGACCGTCCAGCACGAAATTCAATTCGACTGGAAAACTTTGTTGTTGGACGATAGCGGACGATGGTTGTCGCTTGCGTAGTTCAGTGCAAGTTGCACAGAACGATACTCAATGCACACTAAACTGTATAAGCACGTGGCTAGATAACCCCAAAGTTTGTTTTTGTTTTCGAAAATTTCAAGACTGTGACTTGAGTACTATAAATACTAAAACACTACAACATTTTGAGGTTATGTGTGTTTACGCGAGAACAATGACCCTCATGGACGCTGGATGCCGAACGACGCTGTCAGATGTTCGCCTAGATTTCAAGCGATTGTGGGCGATCGTAACCGTTCGATTGCGAACGCTTGCTAGCCTGTCAGAGTCCTGCCTTATCATGACTTTGGTTTTAGCGTGATTGATCTTAGGTTCATAATCTTTACTGTGATTTTCTAGTCTTGTCATGGTATCTGTTAGTTCTTCTTCATCTTCAGCAATGATAAGAGTGTCATCAGCATATCTTAGATTACTATGTTTCTTCCCTCCGATTGATACACCTCCTTCCCATTCGTCAAATATAGTATCATCAAAAATTAATCTCATCTAGCATGGCTGTGGAAGTGCAAACCAACACCTTTAAAATTGGCTTATATACTTATATTCAATTCAAACTGTCAAATTGTATTCTTTTTATCCATCTTATTACAACATTATATTGAAAGAATAGCTATTTAAGTAACAAGGACTGTAAGAACCTATTAAGATTTGAGGTAGGCAAGTACAAGCCAAGGCAAAGCCGCGGCTTGTTGAATGCCGAAAATGTTAATAGGCGATACATTCAGAGTTATTTTATTATATTTTTCCTGCTGCTTATCGAAATTTTCCTAGATTTTAAAAAAAATGGTTTAGTTTTGTTAGAACAATCTGTCTAGTCTAACTATTTCCGCAACTTTTCAGCCCTTTTCCGATTTATTTAAACCCAAACTTGATAATGTTACCAAAAGTTATTTCCATAGGACACTTATTTCAACGTAAGGCGTTTATGAACACTGCAGTTCAGGCATATTCGCCGAATTTCATTTATGTTCCCTTTGTTGCGTTCTGCAAACAAACAGTTTTAGCTTCTGGATTTCTTAGTATTCATTCTTGTTGTTCGATACATTTAAGCTCCCTGTAAATCGCCTATATAGCTTTTGTTTATTCTGGAACTTTCCTTGTTATTTGTTCTTCCTACAGCGCTTGCAGTGACGTAGTCCGTATGGTTTCTTTATTGTTTGGCCGGGGGCTTCCCCGAGTTATTTAGCCATATTTCGTTCAGTGATGCAATCCTTCGAGATTGTGCAACAGAAAATGCAGTCTGTCATGGTAAAAGTGAGATGCATTTCCGACATGGGGCAATCGCCGAATTGCCCGCGATTTTTCTAATTCAATTCTCGCCGAGCTCTGAACTACAACAGACGTGTGTGTTGACTCGCCCCCTGGTCGCATCGCGTTGCGATCAGGAAAATCTTCCGCTTCAAATTTATTGTGTGTGCTTCCGTTAATTGCCGGTGTGCCTTTTCGTAGATTAGAAATCGTTTGATAAACGCTTCAAGTAGAGTTCACCGCCTTATTGTGTCTCGAACTGCACGCGTTGTGCTTGGGGTTGTTGTTAAGGGTCGTGAGTACTGCATATCGTTGTAAGACTGGACATTCCCGTTTATCGTAAAGTGGCAGCTTTAAATACGTCGTCGGACGAATTATTGTCGTGGAGATTCCATTAAAAAGGCTTACTTGTGCATCGAAGTTCCTGCTGTTTCAAAATCTGCCTTCGTTCTGTGTACCCTCTTAGAAGATATCACACTTAGACCGCTTCAACCCAAAACTCGTGTTGCCCCAGTGCAGTTCCCTCAGGCATTTTGGGGCTGTTTTCATCAGTATGTTCAGGTTACGTCACAGAATACCCTAAGGCAAGGTTTCCCGGCCGCCGTCATCAGAGAAACAGTTGCTGGGCGCCTACGCCAACAATTAAGGTATTAAGGTACGTTGATTGAACATTGCATGTCGTTCTGTACCGTGCTAGTTGAGTTATGTACCGTTTATTTTGAATTTACGAAGCCTGGTATACAGGCACTGTGGTAATCTGACTCCGGGAACCGTTAGCAGCCTACTTTGGCATTTAAGAAGGGTTGTTCTTGGACTCAGGTACCCGCAGATGTATGGAGGTACTGTTCCTGTGTACTTAGTAATTTCATTGTAAAACTGTTGACTAACCCCAATTTTATTAAATGCTACTTGTCAAACTTTTATGTGTGTGTAAATATTGAGTCAATAGACCACTATTTTAATTTACTTCTTGCATTTTATTTGTGCATTCATTTAAATTGGCAGGAACTAAGATTGTTGTCGTGTTGTGTATACTCCTTTGTACAGGGCCCAAGCAACTGAGAAGCGGACACCAAAAAGGTAGGTGTGAACATCGGTGCCGTGGGACGCCTCCTGGGTTACAACGCGACTCTTCAGCGATTGGATTTCGGCTTTTGGCCAGTCGTTACTTAAAGTTAGACGTACCATCTTAAAAGTCCTGGCGTCCGTTGATTTATCTATAAAAAATTAACATCTACCACCCCTATCGTAGTATCTCGCCCTGAACTGTGCCCTAACGTTCAAATCCCTCACCCGATTGAGTTTTTAGCTAGAACCATTATGGCTGACAGGGACACGAAGGGGCGAGCACTGCTACGAACATTCATTAGGGGTCTTAGTGAGCATTTTATACTGTAACAGTTTGTCACCTGTCACCAGGATTAATTTTCATGAGTCGTGTTACCTGTGAGTGTCACATGTCACATAAACACTTGCAATTATAAACAAAACGTAAGTCTGCATCTTGCGTTGCTAGTTTTATTATGCTAGGAACTTAATAATAATATTAAGTTCCGTTGTTAAAAGAAAGCAGCAAACAAATATAATCACCGACTTACACATTTTGTTACTAAGGCTGTATCACTGATTTACATGATCAGCAGCGAGAAAACAAATTTTCACGTAAAAGTAATGTAATTGTCCAACAAATAAGCCTGCGCGGATCGAATAGACGCTGCATCTTAAATCTAACCTAAAAGTAAAATATATTTGACCCAGTTTTTAAGGCAGCAATTTGTTCTTTCATAGCCATACTAGATGAGATTAATTTTTGATCATACTTTACTTGTCTCATGGTATAGTGGAGTAGATCTGGGTTTGAAAACAAACTCTCGCTTTTCAAAAAAAAAAAATTGTGATTTCATAGTCGGGGTCCCTCTTTCAGATGATCACTATGGGAAGACTACCGGAGGTGCGAAAGAGGAGGAAATTACCGTTCAAAGATATGCGAATAACTCGCTAAGTTTCATCCCGATCGGAACAGTTTATTGGGGATAAAATGAGGAGCTTGCAAATACAAACAAAATGAACTTTGGTTGGTCAAAATCGGTCTAACAGTTCACGAGATATTGCGTTTTGAAGGTCGAAAAACTGCGCCCGGAATTTCGCCGCGGCGGGAACCCTCTGCGGGACGTGTTTGCATTTTTCGCGGAGAAGATATTGACCTAGCGACTTTATTTTTTCCCCTGTTAGGTAATCACAATCAAAATAGTTTGTCCAAATTTCAAGTCGCTAGGTCAATTAGAAGGGGAGGGGGAGGGAAAACAATAAAAAAACATTGATCGGAGCGAACTTTTTTGTTTATTGGCCGATCCGGGTCATCCAACCTGTAAAATCTTCGTTAATTGTTTCGCTACAATATGAGTCGGGGTGACCAAGATTTTCGCGAAAATGGGGAAATGGCGGGCAAATTTCCGATTTCGAAAATTTTATTTCTTCATTTTCGAGGTGAAGGAGTGGAGTGGGAGACAATTTGTTTTGTCACCCGATTGCAATTTTTTTTCCTGAGCCCCCTAAGAACCCGGTAGGACAATTATTAAGGGAGGGAGGGAGGTGAACGCGTTTTGCCCTGTAGAAGAGCAAGGGATAGGGCTAGCGACTTCGGGCAGGGCTCATTCTCAAGGGTAATCAATTACCTTTCATGATTTTTTATCGCGAAGCGCTATCTTGATTAAGGGCTGCACGCGCGTAATATGTTTATCACGGCGAGCGCGCCCGTTCAGCAGCCGTGCAGCAAGATGCCGGGGGCGGAGTCTAGCGCTCCCTCTCCTCTCTTACATATTCACTAGTGATGGGCATAATCGGATGATTTCAATAATCGGAATGTTTATAAAATTGGAATATCATCCGATTATGTTACATTCCGTAACTGCAAAGCAAGGGAAAACGAGCGAAACAACAACTAGCGGAAGGAAGATGAAGTGCGTGTAAATTTGCGATGAGAGCACTCGCCGTCGCGCCGTAAGCCTTTATCTGCGTTGGCATCTATTGTTTGGATTTGTAGGACGGCCAGTAAAATAATTTATGAGTTTGAGTCACACAGTGGGATATAAGAGGAAATAAAATATTTTTTCAAATTATTGCAGTAGTTACCTTAATAGACTTTCGGAAAGTGGTAGTGATATTTTAAAGTTTAATGGCACATAAAGTACATAATAGATAGTATAAAGCAATACATGAATTTGAAGTCTGTAAGGTGTACTATCTAATAATTAATCTACGAAATACCACTGCCATTAGTGCCTTTCACGTATCATACACGTGCGCACACGGCGTGACCCGTCGGCATTCGCCAACCAGCATATAGCAGTCAAGTGAGTCAACACAACATTCCGTATTCCGTTCAGTTCAAATTGGCATTTCGTTTTCTCATTTTGTATACCGAATAGTAAAATAATCGAATTCCGAAAAGTTCCGAAATAATCGGAACCTTCCGATTCTTTTAACAATCGGAAACTTTCCGATTATTCATTCCGGATAGGCCCATCACTAATATTCACGCTCTTCTCCTCTGTGTGTACCGGTGAGCGAGATCCGACAGATTTATTCAAAATAGCATTTGAATCAGACGAGAAGAGCGTGAATATGTAAGAGAGTAGAGAGAGAGGAGAGGAGCGCTAGGCTCCGCCCCCGGCATCTTGCTGCACGGCTGCTGAACGGGCGCGCTCGCCGTGATAAACATATTACGCGCGCGTGCAGCCCCTAATCAAAATAGCGCTTCGCGATCATGAAAGGGAATTGATTGCCCTTGAGAATGAGCTCTGCCCGAAGTCGCTAGCCCTATCCCTTGCCCTTCTACAGGGCAAAACGCGTTCACCTCTCTCCCTCCCTTAATAATTGTCCTATCGGGTTCTTAGGGGGGTCATTTTCAAGGCAAAAAAAATTGCAATCTGGTGACAAAAAAATTGTCTCCCACTGCACTCCTTCACCGCGAAAATGAAATAAAATTTTCGAAATCGGAAAATTGCCGCCATTTCCCCATTTTCGCGAAAATTTTGGTCACCCTCGTTCATCTTGTAGCGAAAAAATTAACGAAGATTTTCCAGTTTAGATGACTCGGATCGGCCAATAAATAAAAAAGTTCGCCCCGATCAATGTTTTTTTATTGGTTTCCCTCCCCCTCCCCTCCTAATTGACCTAGCAACTTGAAATTTGGACAAACTATTTTGAATGTGATTACCTAACAGGGAAAAAAATAGAGTCGCTAGGTCAATATCTTCCCCGCGAAAAACGCGAACACGTCCCGCGGAGGGTTACCTCCGCGGCGAAATTCCGGGAGCAGTTTTTCGACCTTCAGAACGTAATATATCGCGAACTGCTGGACCGATTTCGACCAACCAAAGTTAATTTTGTTTGTGTTTGCGAGCCCTTCATTTCAACCCACTATAAACTGTTCCGATCGGGATGAAACTCGGCGAGTTATTCGCAAAAAACCCGTTCCCCTATATCTTTGAACGGTAATTTCCCCCTCTCTTCGCACCACCGGTAGTCTTCCCATAGTGATCATCTGAACGAGGGACCCCGACTCTATGAAATCACACAAAAAAAATCGAAAAGGGAGAGTTCGTGTTTCGGTTTTTTTTTCGCCAGATCTACTCCACTAATAAATTCGCTGTATATGTTATAAAGGAGGGGCGATAAAATGCATCCCTGACTTACGCCAGAACAAACCTCTAGTATACTGGATAATGTTCTGCCCATTCCGACTTTGACCCTACTTCCATCATATAGATTCTCTATCATGTGGACCAGGTGTTCAGGGGCGCGCATTTCAATTAAGATTTTCCACAGCAAGAACCATTTCACTGAGTCGAATGCCTTTGTGAAATCTACAAAACAGAGGAATATTTTGATGTTATCTTCTCTTGCTTTCTCTATAATTTGGCGGAGATTGAGAATTTGCTCTCTTGTTCCCTTTCCTGGTATAAAATCTCTCTGTTCATCCGAAATTTGTGGTAGTAGGAAAGATTTCATTTTTTCATTAATGATGTGAAATAAAACTTTGCTCGCATGGGAGATTAGAGCCACTGTTCTGTAGTTGTTACAAATTGTTGGGCTCCCTTTTTTATGTATTGCGACGAAGATAGTCTCGCTCCACTCTTTTGACCATTGTCCCGTGTTCCATACTTTGGAGCACAAGGAATAAATGATTTCAATATCAAGGTTGCTCATAGCTTTCAGGGTTTCTGCTGTAATGCCATCCACTCCTGGAGCCTTTCTATTTTTAAGAATTTGTATTGCCTTCTCAACCTCCAATTTTAATATATGTGGCCCTTTATGATGTAATGTGGTACCATTTCCGTGAGTTGGATGGTCATCCTTCTTATACAATGTTGCACAGTGTTGTCTCCATATTTCAGCGATTGAAACTTCATCCGTGATGATAATTCCATTCTTGTCCTGTATTATTTATGTTCCCTAGTGAGATGTCTTAACTTGTTGAATAAATCATGAGACTCGTTGTTTTGGACATGTTTTATTTCTATACATATATTCTTTATGTGTTTGTTCTTATCTCTTTTGCATTGTTTCTTGATAAGGTTGTTGATGTTTCGTATTTCTTCTCTTCTCCTCATTGGACGAGTTTGCATTATTGATCCTTCTTCTTTGCTCGAGTAGGTTTAATGTCTTGCCCGAGATCCAGTGTGTTTTTTTAAAGTACTTCTTTTTTAGGGGTGCACATTTTTATTGCGTTCTTTATTAATGTCCTTCCACAGCGTCTCAGGATCTTTGTTAGTGTCTGGTGATTGTCTTTTTAATTGGTTTTGGAGTTCTTCTGGATTGAGTGTTTTCAAACTGTTGTTGGAAATTGATTTGTCGGGTTTTCTAAGTTTTAATGCCAAGGAAGCCACCAACAGCTTGTGGTCCGACCCACATAAGATACCTGGTCTTGCCTTGACATTTCTAATTGAAGCTCTCCATCTTCTTCTGACTAATATATAGTCTATTTGATTTTTGTGGTTTCCGTCGGGACTCATCCAAGTTGAACAACATGGATGTTGTTTAAGGTAGTATGATTGTTATAATGATTCCAGTGATTTGCCCTTTAAACTTGTTTTAAATGAAAGTTGAAATTGTTTCCGTTCAAAAAGACAAGTACAGTTTTAACCGTCACCGTGCAAAATTTTGATAAATTATGTTTTAAAATTATGCATACTTATATGGGAATGGCCTCGCGGACCCACATATACCGAAACTGTTACAAATGTAGCGGTGACAGTACTTAAAAAGTTTATCACAAACATCGTAAATTAAATGTGGAATCCGAATGTATTGGAATTTGCATGCCTTACCAGGCATTTCAAAGAACAATGAGGCGAAAACTGTTACCAAAAACGTGACAATCGTATGTGGCAGCTAGTACCTTTTGCGATCAAACCGCCGTCAACAGCACTCTTTCCTTCGGCCGTAGTTGGAAAACCCGCGAAGTTCAAATTGTACCCATAACCGCGTGTATATGAGTTGATGAGTGTGAACATTTAAAATTGATATTTAAGAAACTAGGACGCACATTTTAGCAAAAATATACGAATTGCTTCTCCTGTTTTAAGAAAACAACCGTTTTTGGCTCGTTTGTGAGTCATTTCAAAATTGTCAATCAAAACTGTCACAACGTGTGACGGTGGTGCCATCTGGCAGAGCCGAAGCTGCCCGAATAGAGTTAGGTGTTGAACGTAGGAGTCATACGAATGTCAACGTTTCATAATAAACTTATTTTTTTTATAGAACAATTTTTTAAATAATTAATTAAATTTTAATATCACTTAAAGTGTTTTATAAATATTTTAATAGTTGAATATTTGACTAGCCTCTGGGACGGCCATACTACCTTAAATAGGTGTTCGCTATTATTAAATTGTTACTAATAGCAAACTGTATCAGACGTTCTCCTCTATCATTCCTACAGCCCAGTCCATATTTCCCTAGGTGTGTTCGCAGATGACTGTCATGTTCTGTGTTTCCTACCTTAGAGTTAAAATCGCCCATTAGTATGAGCATATCTTTTTTCGGTATTTTTGTGTATGTTATTGAGAAAATAGAGTAACATATTGTAACAACCTTCGAAGCGGGTCACGTGCAGACAGATGAGTCAGCTTCCAAATCATTCGAGAACGACCTCGGTGACTAATGCGCGTGACACGTCAGCGTTGCTGGAATAATCGAGTGAGATCTCGACGCTTCCGGAATTAATCACCCGGCGAATATATAAGCAAGCACAGCGGGAAAACAGACAGTCCGAATCTAGCTTAAAGTGTGCGACGCTTGTGATATAAATCATTCATGTTGAAGTCGTATGTAAATAAATAAAGTGTATTTGTTGTTAGAAATAGTTCCTGTTAGTGTATAAATAATTTGTGTTACGTATTAATAGTTCTTGTGTTTTTGTTAAATCGTTAAATTAAATTGCTGTAAATAAATGCTTAAAACAAGAAGCGGCGTATGATTTTTAATAGCCCAGAAGATAAATCATAACAATATATAAAAATAAAGCAAACAGTGACATGTAGGAATCCATCATGCAAAGTTAGTCATATTTCATAATAGACTTTATTAATCAATCAAGCTATACATTTCCGTAGAAATTGTAGCTGTTTAGCACTCTTCAATCCTATTAACTTGTTGCATTAGCCCACATATCACTTCCTTCACTTGTCACTTCCGGTTCTCTTCTATCACTTATTACTTCCACTTATAACTTTGAGCATGTCTTTGCCATTTTCACTACTTCACTCCATTTCTTCTGTCTCTACTTAACTTCTCCCAACTTCCTATCTTCATTAATCTTAGGTCATTTTCTACCTGTTCCCTCCATTTTGTTTTTGGTCTTCCTTGCAGTCTTGTTTCTATTGGTGTTCATTCTAGTAGTTCTCTGCTAATGTTTTCTTTTTCTCTTTGCATGATATGTCCATACCATCGGATCCTTTGGGCTTTGATTCTTCTAACTATATTTGCCTTCAATATCTTGTCGGTTTCATAATTTAGCAGTGGTAAAACTTCACCATTTATTTTCTTAGGACCCATAATCTTCCTTATCATTTTCCGTTCGCAAACCATCAGTTGTTCCTCTTCTTTCTGCATCAGGTTCGCTGTTTTGGCGGTATATAATATAATAAGTCCGATAGTTGTCGTGTATATCCTTATTCTTGTGTTTTACGCTGTTTTCCGTCCGTCAGTGTTTGTCTGTTTGCGAAGTATGCTTTATATCCTAGTTGAATTCTGTGTTTAATGTAGATTCTATCATTTTTTCTATGTAGTAGTACTCCTAAATACTTAAAAACCACTTCTTCGAACCTAAACTTTCGTATCGATAAGGCTCGGATTGTTATTGATTTCTCCTTCGTACTACAGTGTAAGTATTTGCTTTTTCTCACGTTTATTTGTAGCCCTCTTTATTTTGCTTTCTCTTCTATTATTCTGAAGGTACGTTCTAATTCTCTTAGGTTTCTTGCTACTATTGCTAAATCATCAGCGTTGTTCTATATTTTATTGTCCCTTTGGGCTCGGCATGATTTATTACATAGTTTAATGAGTTAATAAACAGCAGCCAACAAGGCGTCTCCTTGCCGTACACCTCTGTTTATTTCGATGGTACCAGTGATGTTCTTCCCGGTTTGTATTCTTGCGCTAGAGTTTTCCATGGTCATTGCAATTAACCTCACTAGTTTCTCCGGTATTTTAGTGTTCCTTAAGTCCTGTATCATTTTTGTCCTATCTACCTTGTCGAAAGCCATTTTGAATTCAACAAAAAGGAAGTGCATGTCTATGTTCCACCCATTTCTAATTTTTTATGCTACGGCAGCGAATTGCCCGGGCTTGTTTGTATTGCATTGTTTCTCACGAGCCTATTTAGTTTTTTTTGGGACCTTGCAATTCATTGTAAATCATTTACAACCTACATATCCGTCGAAATTTTGGTATCAGGTCAAGCTTATTTCTGTTCAGGGTGACGTAATCTATACTCGCACGCAGCTCAGCTGCTTTCTTTCGTAGAATTCTTAACGCCGGTAGGGACATTTGATACTATTCGGTCTCGCAAACAAATTGTCAAAAGGAAGAAAATTTTAGTAGAGCTCTTGTTATTCTGTGCATTATATTTCTGATTTCAGACCTTAATACTGCTTTCCTTTTCAAAGGCAGCTTTGTTTCAGTTTATCGATAAGGCAACTTAAGCGTTTTGCCTTCCGTAGCACATTGCAAGCTCTTTGGAAATTAGTTTTGATTAATTTGTTGTGCCCAAGTAATAGGGCCACGTTCTGTAAAGCCCAAACTTTCTTTTCGATTAATTGAACTTCTGAATTTAAGACATTTGATACCCCTGGACTTTCCTTACTTGGCAGTTCAAGTATGTGAGACTTCCTTTGTGCTTTGTTTTAATCGGGGTTTCCCCCGAGTTCTTGATGCAGTGTTTGTTTTCGTGTTGCAACAAGGTGACGAAAAATTCAGTTTGGATTAGTAAAAGTGAGATGGACTCTTCTTTAGCGCGGGGGCAATCATTAAGCTCCGCGATTTTAAAATGAATTAGTAGCCAGCCTTCAGTTCAGACAGACGTGTTTGTTTTGCGCTCTTGGGGATCGCCTTGGCGATTCGCCGAGGGACCGTTTGTGTTAACCCGCTTCGGTGCTATCAAGTTAAATTAATGTTTTGTGAAGGATTTCTGTTCTTTCCCCGCAGAACGCGTATGTGTGTGACTGGGTTGACGTATCAGCGGGCGGCGTTTTTAATGTTTGTTAACCAACCCCAGAGCCAGGGGAAAGTTATTTTGCACATGGTTGCACATCTAGTACAAGACGCCCTTTGAAGCCCACGTAGTTTTCCCGTAGGGAGTGGGGAAACATCTGCTTTTTGCAAATTTTGCTACGTTCAGCCAATCTCGAGTTTTCTTGCGTTCCCCGGGGGACGACCGCATTCATCGTGAATTTACTCTGCACTCTTTTGGGCCGCTGTCCACCGTTCCGCTTAACCCTTGGGTCTACCCTGTTCTACACTGCAGGAAGCAATCACCAACCCCAGCGTCTTTTGAAGCATCACCGAGGCTTGGACTTCCAACAGACTACCATGCCTGGGCTACGGTAAATTTGTACATTGTTAACTGTTACGCATATCCAGTGCCAGGTGTGTTATTATCATTTGTTTATTGCGCAGTGTGCGGAGTTATAAACGTTGCGTACGTCTTTGTATTTTAATTATGTCAGTTGATCATGAAGGCGGAAGCTTTACTCCTGCCAATATTTCAGTTGCTTATTCTTTGTAACTCTGTTTTAGATTAAGTTAGTTCTTGCGTGGGATCCCCTTTTTGTTCTTGCGTGGGATCCCCTTTTTGTTCTCAGCTAGGGTGTAACCTTTTTGATAGCCAACTTGTGGCTTGATGTACGAAAATTTAAATCATTAAATTTCATTATTGGCTAAATTAATTATTGGTTGGATTTAAATGTGTGTACCTATTGAGTCCTCAACTAAATACGGCTTTAGCCGAGTGTATTTTCATGTAAAGACCAGAGCATGCGATAGAACGCGTAAGCCTTTAAGATCAGGGGTGTTTTGTATTTTGTTATTAGCTTCCAGAGCGGTGGCCATCGAAGGTAAGTGACCACCCTACGTTTGCATCCGGCGTCGGCGGAGCTGACGAGTGACGCTGGAGTGGGGTAAAGCTACTTGGAGAATCTCCCCTTAGGCTACGTGTACCTTCTTACTTCTACCACGTTAGCTACCTCTTTTAAGAAGTAAGTGGCGTCTTTAGGCAATTCTTTTGAGCAAAGCATAGGGTAAGTGCTGTCGGTTTTAACTGAGCTTTCGAACCACGCCTTCTCGACTAAGCTAGACCGAGGGTAACTGGAGCGCCGTCATCTGCTCCGACACATCAAGATCTGTGTTTTTTTGGTAAAGCCGGCAATATAAATTACGTCCGATAGCCTGCCCATAAACGTCGTTTATCTGAGAAATACATATACAGTCAGTCTTATAAAGGCCACTAATCTAAGGTTAACTTTAATTCGCTGTTAAAATAAACAAAAGCGCATTAAAATTTGTTTACTAATGAATAAAATGTCATAAGCACTAACGTTTTGAGGCGCTTTTGTTTATTTTAACAGCGAATTAAAGTTAACGTCAGATTAGTGGCCTTTATAAGACTGGCTGTTAGTGATTTAAAACGTCTACTTGTGCATGCCATATCTCCAAAATGTTCCCCATGACTTTCTTCGAGTATAATTTTACAAGTTAATTTGGATCTTAAGATCACTGAGCAAACCGTCGTATCGATGGCTTGTGGTAGAAAGCCTGGTGTCAGAGTTTTTAGGTTGCAGGAGCGCCTCTAACGTGTCGTAATGACTGTCACCAAAATGACAACCGGGACCGATGGCTTAATGTGCTCTCTGAGGCACGGCTGGCTGCAATTTTACTACCACTATAGGTCGGACACCCGCCGAGTGCCGACTGCCACAAACGTTGCTTAACTCTCAAGACTGTTTGACCAGTCCTTGGAGCACGCAGCTATGCAACCAGTGAATAAAAATAATAGATAAAAAGAAAATTCCCCACCGAGAGAAAACACTTTTGCACAACTTCCATGCATTATTTTGGTAATGTTTGACTAAGAGCTGGCTGTTTCTTCTGTATCGACCAACTCCTATAAAAATTTCAAGTTTTTACATCTTTTCGAAGGGGTCGAAAAGTAAAAAACTGAATTTTCTCAAGGACGCCATATTGGGCCTGTATTATTGCATTTTAGAGATTTGTCTCATCAACCTTAGGTCCAAACGAATAGCTGTTCAGAATTTGAGGTTTCTAGGTTAACAGTAAGCGCAAAGAAGTCAGTTACCTTTTTTTACAACAGACATGACTGGATTGTTTACACCGATTGGACCAAAATTATATACAGATTGGTGGCGGCTTGTGCGAACATAAAGACATAGTACGAGTTTTCACACAGGCACCTTGATGTAGTAGCTGTCACATTATTACAGTATTTGTGTTACTTTTACTGTTACATTTGCTTCAAGACTTAACTTGCACTGCTTTCGTTACTCATCTACTCTACTTGTTTTTGCAATCAACTACATAAATTATTCGTTATTGTTACTATACAAAAGTATTTTACATTTTAAAAAATCAAGGTGCATTATAGTGTAAAAGAACAATTTCCTTGCATGTCCCTATGTTCGTATTAGCCTCCACCAATCTGTATAACGAGATAACATGTACAAGAAAATAACACGTATTGCTTGAGTAAGAAAGAGATAAGCATATAAGCAAATATTTGAGTAGGCTTGACGCTCATTCAACTAAACATGTCTACTATAGCTATTTATGTTAAAAGTACGAAGTTAAGAACTTTTTTAGACAAGCTGCAGTTTATGTTTATATAAATGAGGTGAGTCTCTAACAGTGTATTTCGACAGATTTTAAAAATGCAAAAACTATGTACGTACCAAGTTAAAAAGATTTCTTCGCACTTGTCGCAGCATTCCCGGGAAAGTGGGTTTGAGTAACTCCATGACACTTGTAGACCATCTGCTGTACTGAGGATCGTGTTCGATGTCGTTAATCCAATTCACTGCAGAATCACGAATATCCATTGCAAATTCCTGAGTTCCACTGCTTGAATCACTGAAATCCAGTGATAATAACGAAGCCACTTGCTCGTTATCAATTCCAATCCCATGTAAACCCTCCATGGATCGCATTTCTTGGCGAAGAGTTTCAAGAATGGTAAAGACATCGACCAGATCGAGATCAAAGAACATCCCGTTAATAAACAACGCCGTGTCTGATGGTTGCAAATTCAATGTCGAAGTAAATATGTCCTGATTTTTTCTGATTTCCTTCTTCATTTCTGCATTGACGACTGTTTTAACTAACGATTTCGCCTGTCAAAAATATTAAATAAGATCTTACACAAACGTGACCGTTAGTAGAGTACCTGCATCGGAAAATTTTGTGCGATATTCGTGAAAACTTTTAAGGCTTCATCTCTCGGAGCATTCATAATTCTGGCAGCTGCTTGCAAACTCAACTCTTGAAACTGCCACACTTTCAGTGGGGCCATTTCGTTTGATGATTCTTCGAGGTATTGCTTAAATTTATCTAAATCTCTTTTGTGATCGGGGAATAAATTTCTGAAAGCATTGAATTTAAATTAGTTGTGAAATTCAAATAGGGGGTTCCCACATATTGTAGGTCGGTAATACAAGTTCTCCTATATCCATAAAATTAATTTCCCATACAGGCCAAGGAGATGGGTGATATACTCTTACTCAAAAAATATCAATGTTGCTAACTAATCGTCAAGATATTGAATAGCACAATAATGCTTCATGAATATTATAACTTCATTGGCAGTCCTTGAACCTATACTAAAATAATTTTCTTCAGAATTTATTCAAAATCACAAAAACTTTCCACTACGATTAACTTTTACTTTTTTAATATGATTGATAACTAGTACTGAGAAGCAACAACAACTATTTACTTTTAATCATATCCTGTTCCTCCTATCTTCCTACGTCGTTTAATCAAGTTACTAAGTGGTTTAAACAAAGTAGGTGAATTGTACGAGCTGATCAGGTATCAAATTTGGGTATTGTACTCAGTTTAAACTCTTCAGAAACCTATTTACTAGTCAGAAAATTGGTCGCAATTAACAAACCGTGACTTACTTCAACTTTGCGAAGTTGAAACCTTCGATTTCTGTATCTTCCTCCTCTTGTGAACTCTCTTCAGAGCTTTGATCCTCTTGTATTTGAGTATCATCCTGAACTTTGTACTCAGTGGATTTCATTTGCAATTCAACTCCATATCCCGACAACCGTAATTGTTTATTTGGGCGTTCCTACATCATTTTGATTTTTATACGTCTAACTTGAAACAAACGCACATACCTTAACATAGTGCCTCACAATGTAGTCTATATATCCATCTACTGCGAGCTGCTTAAGCGTACCATGGAATGATGCAAATTCCTGAGTTCCGAGTTCTCCGTATAACACCACAGCCAAACTTCTATTTTCAGAACCTGGATAATGAGTATCAACGCGATATACATCAACTCTGCCCTTTTCGTCTTTTGGAAACTACAAGCAAATATTTTTAGTGCTACAAGCCACACTAGTTTCATAGAAATTGGTCAATTCATGTAACTATTCCCAAACATACATTTTTAACGAGTCTTTCTGCTTCCTTTACATCACAAGTAAATTTCCCTCCAATGTCGGCAACAGTGGCACAACTAGGTAAACCTCGTTCTGCAGCTATGTGGCCAAACATTTCAATTTTCGGCGAGTAAATATGCATTGAAAGTCCTAACTTCAATACTGACAACTCTGATGAACTAATGAACTTGGATGCGTGCTGTATTAACGCATCATATTTTTTCTTATCGCTTTCTGTAAGGTAACATGTTAGCAGGCAAAATTTGCAGAAGTACAGACAGAAGTTCACCTAATTCAACTAAGGATGGACTTAAACTACTTATGGAATCGATGAAGCTCCAATAAAAGTCGACGTTTTCATCAGCTAAGTATTCGGCTGCTTCTAAAACTAATGGGGTGACTTCCCATTTCGCATCTAGTAATGTCGTCACTGACTTCGATTTCTTCGTTTTTGAACTTACATTAGAAATTAACAAAATGCACACCAGTGCACTTACAATCGGTTTATAAAATTTCATTCTAAAAAATTGTTAATTACTGTAAAGGAATACTAGGTAAGTTTATGAAACAAAAACACTTAAGGATAACCTTAAATGTGAACACTGAATTAATGATTATTATACCTGCTAGTTTTCTAAGTTTTAATATCACTAACAAATCTTCTATTAACGGAAATTATTTTGTAATTATTCCAACATAACGTATTTTAGATTTTCGGATATTTACTACAATCCATTTTCTAATTTGACAGCTGCAATATGACGTAAGGCATTTGCCGGCTCCAACCAATAGGAATTGGCCAGCGTGATCGGTTCAAAATGCGTACTTGGCATTTAATCTGAGGATTTAAAATTGCAAAAGTGACTATTATAAATTATATCTGCCATTCTTGAAAAGTTCCCTAAATAAACATGCGTAATTTCTGCGTTTTTCCTTTTATTTCTATATGTATAATATACTTGGTTTTTAATATACAGGGTGCTCCCACAAATATGTGCTGAAACGAATACCGGGTGCCTTAAAAAGAATTACATCTAGTAGGTTTTGAATTTTGTTTGCATGTAAATTTGTATGTGTCGCTATATTGTTATTGGTATTTCATTATTATGTATACAATGTGGAAATAAAGTAACGGATAAATTCATTAACTTTATTAATTTTTCTGAAAAATCTTGAAGGGGTATAGCGATCTTAATTATAGGACGTACACTACAATCACCTTTATGTTGCTAAGTCATTTGTTTTAAAAGTTATGACATCATCGACTTTTTTTAAATGACAACCGGTATTTTTTATTATTGATTTTTGTAGTACTTTTTATGCTGTTTTCAATGATATAAAATTTTCAATATGTTACATCTGAAAAAATCGAGAAAATGGTCTTAAAGTTTTAATATTAAAAACCAATTAAATAAGCAAAATAAATCTACAAGTTACCTATGTTTGACGGAAAGTCATTGATGGCACATTAGTTTTTATTGAAATTAAAAAAACAGTTGAAAAATACAATAAATAATAAAAAATTCAATTTTCTGTGTCTCGCTTAATTGTACCATTTTTATTAATAAAATAGTTTGCTAAAGGTAAATTGTAATTTAGAAAAGCAAAGGAAGCTTATTTTGTTATCACATTTACAAATTGTTTAATTCTGACATGTAACTAATCTTTTTGTTTTATCCATGGGTAACTTGATTTATTTTGCTTATTTCATTGGTTTTTAATATTTAAATTTTAAGACCATTTTTCTCGATTTTTTTCAAATGTAACATATTAAAAATTTTATATCGTTGAAAACAACATAAAAAGTGCTACCAAAATCAATAATAAAAAATACAGGCTGTCATTTAAAAAAAAGTCGATGACGTCATATCATGAAAAACAAATCATATAAGAAACTGACAATCAGCTGAAAATATTCCCTATTGTCAAAATCGCTATACCCATTCAATATTTTTTTTATAAAAATGAATATTAAAAATTTAATTAATTTATCCGTTACTTTATTTCCACACTGTATTTAAGAAGCGTAATAGAGAATGGTGGAAGATGTCGAAAAGATGTAAACCGTAGGAAAAGTAAAGCTCAAAACGCGTTTAACCAAATGAGCAAGATATGGAATTCAAAAGAAATCCCTTTAAAAACAAAGATTTGTATTTTTAATACTTGTGTCAAAAGTGTTCTATTGTATAGAAATGAATCCTAGGCAATTAACAAAAAATAAATAACTAATATGCAAGCACTAATAAATAAATGCCTGAGAAGAATTATGCATATACAGGGTGTAAAAAAAGTCTGGAATATAGCAAATATTACAAAAACTACTGGAGATGAATTTTTCAAAATTGCCAGATTTATATAGGTAAAAACGGCGCATCTAGGAAGGACAAAACCGTTTCTGTAACTGTACAGGGTTAGTCAGAACAAATACCAACTTTTGTATTTTAAATTGGACACCCTGTATATTACCGAGGAATAAATAGTCCTTCAAAAGAAAAATTCAACGATATAGGGTTTGATGGATTTATCTGTCAAAATGACAGATGTAGGGTGACTTAAAGAATAAGGTTTACAACAATAGACCGGTTAATATTGAAGCTTTCAAGGATCATATTAGAAATGAGATACGTCAAATTCGATGGGATACTTTTGACAACGTCTTACGAGAATTTAAAGACAGTATCCCATCGAATTTGACGTATCACATTTCTAATATGATCCTTTAAATCTTCAATATTAACCGGTCTATTGTTATACACCTTATTCTTTAAGTCACCCCACATTTGTCATTTTGACATATAAATCCATTAAACCTTATATCGTTGAATTTGTCTTTTGAAGGACTATTTGATTCCTCGGTAATATATAGGGTGTCCAATTTAAAATACAAAAGTTCGTATTTTTTCTGACTAACCCTGTACAGTTACAGAAACGGTTTTGTTCTTCTGTTTGATTCACACAGATGCGTGCATCAAAACCTTTTTGATTATAATTAATCACGTAATTCAAGTCATAACTGTTCTATCTCATTCAAAGGTCGTGGTAAAGTCAAATTTGCATCTTGCCGTATTTGTTTGCTTTGTTAATATTGGAAAGGAATTTGTAAGCTTCCCTTAATGGCTTTTAAGCGGATGGATACATTTTCTACTAGAACTTAAGCCGACTTAGCATATTTGGGAATCATGGGTTTATGGATTTCGTTCAATTGCCTCATTGAGAGGACTTAGCATTAAGATTCTAAGAATAAGTATTTATTCCTACGTGCGACGCTCCGATTGGCTACGCAGGATCGCCTCAGCCAATAGTGTTTGAGCTTTCCCCTCCTTGATGAGTTTGCGAGTTCGGCTCGTTGTAAATTCATCGTGAGTTAGATTCAGAACTTCGAGGAAGCAAGCAGCTATGCTTTGTGCTAGTTTGCGTTTCGGTCTAACTCCCTGGTAAAGTCGTTTCCAGGTTATTTTGTGTTACGGTTACGCGCAATTCGCTATTTTCGCGTGGCCAATCCAAGCGTGTCACAACAGTTGAAGCTTTTGTAAAAAACCATCGGTCCATCAGTGACGTTTGTAATCGTTGTTACTCAATATACTCGTGTTTGTTAAGTCTTGTTTCACTCCAACAACTAACTGAACCCAAGTTAGGGTTATTAAGTGGCAGTTCCCGGCAATTCCCTTGAACCGGAACTCGCAGTGGATTAATTGGGGGCCCCATTCGTGGAAGCCTCTTATCAAGTTAATCGTACAAAAAACATTGGTCCTTCGAGCCGGATTTGAAAGAAGCTAAAAAACGCGAGTGTACAAGTTTCCAGTAGCTGGTGGATGCAATTGCTCCAACATCGTTTCGTCGGAGAGCGTCAAGAAGCTTCCCCAACGCTAGGAAATTCAACCATCGAGAGCTTACACCGAGTCCAGTTCCCACGTCAAGCGGCAGCGGGTTGGTTTTCTGTTCGTCAAGAAGTTAATACGTTCTCAAATCAAAAGTAAGTCCTTTTCCATTACACCTTCGTTTAGTGTTGTTTTTTGCTTGTGTCAGTCATGGTGGAAACTCGTTCGACATCAGCGGTCATGTCGGAAACTCACACTTTAACAACTCGTTGCAAATTCATAAAAGCCCAAGTAGATCGTTTCAAAACTCTATTTCATAGAATTTCTTCGTCCAGCCCCGTGAAGGCTCACGAGGTCGGCAACTTGTCAGAAGAGTTTAGTTGTTTCCAAAATTTGTTGGATGAGTATAAGAAGTCAATGGAGGGCCTAATGGAGGCCGACGCTGAAAACTTTGATGAACTTTTCAATGAATTTGACTCTTTTATGACTCATTTTAGCGAGATTAGTAGCGCAGTAAAGGAATTCTTATCAAAAAATAAGATCAGTTCGGGTATAAAACCGAATGTAGGTCAAAATTCTTCGCAAGTGGCCCTTCAGGAGAGCTCGCTGGATTAAGATTACCACCCTTAGATTTGCCTTCCTTTTCGGGGAACTTCGAGAATTGGGTTCAATTTCATGACTCCTTTACGTCGCTTATTCATAACAACGTTAATTTGACCAACGTTCAGAAATTTTACTATTTGATTTCTTCCCTTAAGGCAGAAGCTGCTAGTTCAATCTCGTCGTTAAAAGTTACCAACGATAACTATACCATTGCTTGGGACATTCTAGTCAAGCGATTTGAAAATAAGAAACTGATCGTAAAATCAAACATAAATGCGTTATTCAGTTTAGAGAACGTAAAAAAGGATTCACATTCGTCTGTTCAAAGGCTGCTCGATAGTGTAGTTAGAATTTTGGAAATTTAAAGGCGTACGGGGAACCCACAGTCGACACCATACTAATACATATCATAGTTTCGAAGCTCAGCTCAGCAATGCAGACTGACTGGGAATTATGCAAACATGCCGGACAATTTCCTACTTTGCGAGAGTTGTTAGATTTTTTAGAGAGCAAAAGTCACTTATTAGGTTCGCTGGAAGCTGCGAAAATGGGTTCGAGTTTGGGAAATCAGGGATCCGAGCAAAAAAGTCATGCACGCGCTCATGTAGCCAGAGAGCAAGGTAATCACTCTTGTGATTTTTGCAAAAATAGTAATCATTCGATTAGCGCTTGCGAATCATTTTCAAAATTGTCGGTAAACGCTCGTATCGAAGAGGCGCGTCGTTTGAAACTATGCAACAATTGTCTCAAGCCCGGACATTTCGTGGTAAAATGCACATCGTCGAGATGTCGCGTATGCAGAAAAAAGCACCATACTTTACTGTGTTTGCGTCCAAAGCGCGACGCGCACGAAAATACTCCGTCGCCGCGTCCTGGACCGCCAGAAACCAGCAGCGACGCACGGGAGGTCGGGGCCGTCGCCCCGAGCGAGGCACCCGTCGCATCCGTTTCAGCAGCCTGTAGCCGTCCTGCAATCGCGGCGCCAGCGCAAGTTTTATTGTCCACGGTTAGCGTATTCGTAGAAGGATCCTCCGGGTCATTTTCCCGGGCAAAAGCTCTTTTGGACCCCGGATCCCAACTTAACTTAGTTAGCGCCGACTTGTGTCAAAATTTGAAAATTGAGAAACGAGGTAATATCACCTCACTGTCGGGTGTTGGTGCCAGGGCTCTGAACGCTGAATTCAGAGCAAACGTTCGAATCCGCTCCCGCAACGGGAAATACGAGGACATTTTGAGCTGTGTTGTGTTAGACAAAATTACGGACCCTCTGCCGGCCCTTGCTTTCTCGTTGAGGGATTTGAAGATCCCACCAAACATTGTGCTAGCCGATTCAGATTGTAATACACCGGGAAAGATTGATCTTTTATTAGGCGCGAATGTCTTTTGGCAAGTGCTCTGTCAGGGACAGGTGAAATTGGGCCCAGAGAAGCCATTCTTAACAAAAACTCTTTTTGGTTGGGTTTTAGGCGGAAACATGAATGTCGAAAATCGAGCGCTCATTCTTTCAAATAGAGTTCATTTAAGTGTAGCCGGCATCGAGCACGGCATTCAGAGATTTTGGGAAATCGAGGGGGCTTACGGTTCATCGGGCCGACTCTCTGCTGATGACAAATTTTGCGAAGACCATTTTCAATCGACTACGAAACGGGCGTCGTCGGAGCCGCGTAGGTTCATCGTGAGCATACCTTTCAGGAAAGATGCTCCATCGCTGGGAGACTCGCGCGGTATAGCGTTAAAGCGTTTCTATTCATTAGAGAACAAATTGTCAAAAAATCCCGAGTTGAAAACCGCGTATTCCGCATTTCTCAAAGAATACGAGTCGCTTGGTCACTTGAGCAAGGTGGACGACGAAGCGAGCCTTCCTCATCCTCGGTTTTATTTGCCACATTTGCCAGTCATAAAGGAGGACAGTTCAACGACCAAGCATCGCGTTGTTTTTGACGGCAGTTGTGCGTCCTCCTCCGGAGTATCGCTTAACGACCTTCAACATAAGGGCCCAGTGGTCCAGCAGTCGTTGTTTGCAATTCTTTGTCGCTTTAGGCAATTCAAGTACGTGCTGAAAGCAGATTGCGCCAAAATGTATAGGCAAATCCTCGTAGACCCCTCGCAGACGCAATACCAATTAATTTTATGGCGTGACGACAAAACCTCAGCGGTAAAATGCTTCAAATTATTAACGGTCACCTACGGTACTAAATCAGCCTCGTACCTAGCAACTAGGTGCTTGATACAAATCGCCCAAGAAATCGAAGCATCGCTTCCAGAGGCCTCATTAAGAATTAGCCGGGATTTTTATGTAGATGACCTACTGACTGGTTTTGAAAATAGGGCGGAAGCCATAAAAACGCAATTCGAAATTAGTAGCGCTTTGTCGGGGTACGGGTTTGAATTGCGAAAGTGGGCATCCAACGACAGTGAAGTAGCTAGCGCCATTGGTGTAGATCGCGGCAGCGTAGAGCCCATTTCTTTGACGGAAGACGCCACGGAGAAAACTCTTGGCATTCTTTGGGATACTCGGCGGGACGTGCTAAGTTACAGAGTGAACCCTAGCTGTTGCAAATCAGTTACCAAGCGGGCTATACTCTCTAGTATGGCTCAAGTATTCGATCCCTTGGGACTACTTGGTCCAAGCGTTCTAATTTTGAAACTTCTCGTGCAACGGCTTTGGCAGTTGAAGTTGTCATGGGACGAAACGGTGCCCATGGAGATGCGCTCCAGATACGACGAACTCCATTCTTCATTACACGCTTTGGGCTCATTGGCAATTCCGAGACGGGTAATTTGCGATGACTTAAATTCGATAGATCTCCACGGATTTGCGGACGCGAGTTCTGTAGCCTATGGGTGCGCCGTGTATATACGTTGCGTTGACGCGCGCGGTAATGTCACCACCAATTTGCTTTGTGCTAAGTCAAGGGTCGCTCCATTAAAAACAATATCCTTGCCTCGTCTGGAGCTTTGCGCAGCCTTACTGTTGGCTCGTTTGATTAAAACTGTACTCGATTCCTCCGCATTTAAATTTGACCGCGTGTACTATTGGTCGGGCTCCACCATAGCTCTGCACTGGATAAATAAGGATGCGAATAATTGGAAGACGTTCGTCGCGAACCGGGTGTCCGAGATTCACGAACTAAGCAATAGGGAAGCATGGTTTCACGTGCGTACAAATTGCAACCCGTCCGATATAATTAGCAGGGGAATGTTACCCCAGGAGTTACTCAACTCACGCTTGTGGTGGCACGGGCCAGAATTTTTGTCACAGGCGGACTTAAAACCCCAGCCCGTTAAAATTGATTCGGGTGAGCTAGCAGCCCAAGAGTCGCGCCGAGTAGTGGCCACTCTTCACCATCGCGTCCCAGAATTTGAACTTTTCAGGCGCTATGCCAGTTTCACCGGTGCCAGAAATCAGCTATCGGAATTAAAAAATATCCTGTCAGGCTCTAGTGAGCAATGCATAAGGGAGGAATTGTCGAAACATAGCATTAAGTGGAATTTTATTCCGGCACGCTCTCAGCACTTTGGCGGCATTTGGGAAGCGGGGGTAAAGTCATTGAAATATTATTTAAGGCGAATATCTTGCAATGCAAAGTTAACTTTCGTTGAGTATTACACCATGCTGACTCAAGTGGAGGCGATACTAAATTCCCGCCCACTCTGTGTTCTCCCTACCGACGCCTCATTCCCCGAAGTCCTTACTCCTGCCCACTTCTTGATCGGTCGGAAGCTGACTTCGTTTCCGGAAGCCCAACTCCAGGACATACCGGAAAATCGTCTCAGCCGCTATGGGCTGGTCCAGCGGCTGTCCCAGCAGTTTTGGGATCGTTGGTCCCGGGACTACCTCCACCTCCTGCAGCGCCGGCCTAAGTGGAAGTCCTCCAGCACGTCTCTAGCCCCCCAGGTGGGCGACGTGGTACTCGTCCACGACGAGGCATCTCCAAGCTACCGTTGACCACTGGCAATCATCTCGGCCACATATCCAGGAGCGGATGGTGTTGTGTGTGTGGTGCAGGTGCGCGATTCCCGAGGGAATCTCCTGAAACGCTCGGTGCGTAAAGTGTACATCCTACCCAAAGACGATCATTGCGATCAAGGGCAATAAACATTGACTTTGCTCTTAGTTGGTAGTTTTCGCTAATTGAACACTTTGCTAGGTTTAGTTGTTTCTTTGCTTGTATTCATGCTAGTTGTAAGTTATCTGTAAGGCTCTTGGATTATCATCTGTCATTAGTTCTTGTTATGCATTTGATTATTTGGTAGTGTCAGATTTCAGTTTAATTTTGGGATTTAATCACGTCGTGCCATAGTCGGCACTTCGGGGGCGGCATGTTTGATTCACACAGATGCGTGCATCAAAACCTTTTTGATTATAATTAATCATGTAATTCAAGTCATAACTGTTCTATCTCATTCAAAGGTCGTGGTAAAGCCAAATTTGCATCTTGCCGTATTTGTTTGCCTCTGTTAATGTTGGAAAGGAATTTGTAAGCTTCCCTTAATGGCTTTTAAGCGGATGGATACATTTTCTACTAGAACTTAAGCCGACTTAGCATATTTGGGAATCATGTGTTTATGGATTTCGTTCAATTGCCTCATTGAGAGAGCTTAGCATTAAGATTCTTAGAATACGTATTTATTCCTACGTGCGACGCTCCGATTGGCTACGCAGGATCGCCTCAGCCAATAGTGTTTGAGCTTTCCCCTCCTTGATGAATTTGCGAGTTCGGCTCGTTGTAAATTCAGCGTTAGTTAGATTCAGAACTTCGAGGAAGCAAGCAGCTATGCTTTGTGCTGGGTTGCGGTCGTTCTAACTCCCTGGAAAAGACGTTTCCAGGTTGTTTTGTGTTACGGTTACGCGCAATTCGCTATTTTCGCGTGGCCAATCCAAGCGTGTCACAACAGTTGAAGCTTTTGTAAAAAACCATCGTTCCATCAGTGACGTTTGTAATCGTTGTTACTCAATATACTCGTGTTTGTTAAGTCTTGTTTCACTCCAACAACTAACTGAACCCAAGTCAAGGGTTATTAAGTGGCAGTTCCCGGCAATCCCATTGAACCGGAATTCGCAGCAGATTAATTGGGGGCCCCATTCGTGGAAGCCTCTTATCAAGTTAATCATACAAAAAACAGTTGTTGTAGTGTGTAGTCATAGTGACGCTCTCCAAAGCATCCTACATTTATCAGTCTACCCAATCCTCTACCTTAAAATAATTGCAGGTTTCTTAAAATTTCTTAAATAATTTGTTATAAACGTTTGCAGAAAAAATGCTATATGTTATTCGGAACAAAAGTATCGTAATGTATCTCGGCTGTAATTATTAAACAGTCCAGCCACGCCAAATAAAGTATAAGGTTTGCTCCTAATAACATAATATACTATTATGCTCCTACACGAATAGCAAGTAGATGCCCTTGAGGTTTTATGACAACGGAAGGGAACTTTTCGGAGCACATTCCTTCTCTATCTAGACTACAGTGTACTATATATGTGTTTCTTTTTATTTTTATGGACTCTGAAACAAGGACATTCTGGAATATTTCAAGTCGCAACTCCAATGAGATATACATGCCATTGAAGAGTGCATCTATTCGTTACAACTGTGTAAATCGAATTATCTTCAAAACGGTTACTTTTACGAATAAAAGTCATGATATCTTTATTATTAGAAATTTCATAAGCTACAAATTTGATAATCAATATTTTTTCTGTAAAAGTGACCGTTAACGAGATATTCACGAAATACCGTTTTTGGTGACCTTTGCCCCCCCTTAAAATTTTTAGCGGCAAACGGATCGACGAGGACTTTTGACATTTTGTTTAGAACCACAATATCAAGGCTCATACCAAAATCCAGCTTTCCGGGAATTTTTCCGAAGATCAATGTCTAATTTCTCTGGACTATCCAGG
>CALNHX010009748.1:0-46752 GCA_940337035.1 Agriotes lineatus
CGAGGCCAATGCCCTCAAGGATCGCCTAGTGGTTACGCAGGGCGGCTGCCCTGCAGTCTGAGATCCTCTGCAACCTGAAATCAACCGGTAGTAATTTGCTCAAAGCTAGGGCAGGTTTTGCCGACACAGTCCTATACGCAGCAGCCGCATTCACAGCCGTGACGCATTGTGCGCTCAAAAGCTGCTGTGTTTGCTGTTGTCGCACCCTGCAGCCTTCAGCCCAAACCGGCGCCGCATAAAGCATCGCCGGTTCGACCGCTCCCCGGTACACGTCGCCTGGGCCTCGGTGCCAAACCCCCACGTCAGTCTCGCGGCCGCATCGATGCAGTTCGCAATCTGCTTCCCCTTGCCTGCCACCGCCTTCACGTGACTACTCCACGACAACCACATATCCAAGTACAAAATTTCGCTTTTACAGTAAATTCTGACCCCGTTCAGCAGAAAAGTGGGCCATTCCGCTTTGCAAAAACACGCCTTCTGACATGCTCTCGTTGAATTCTAATTTGGAGTTGGTTGCCCATTCGTGCAGTATCTGTAATGCTTCGTCTGCCCTTGATTTCAAAACATTTTACTGCCCCGAACTAACAATCAATGCCGTGTCATCAGCGTACCCTATGACTCTGCAACCCTCTAGCAAGCATCTAAATACTCCCTCGTATATTAATTTCCAGAAGGTAGGCCCCGAACATGACCATTGGGAGTACCCCATTCCTACTTCCCTTTCGATCGTTTTGTTGGGCAACTGCACGCGTACCACTTTCTCCGAGAGGTACCTACACCCCAGGAGCAGCCAGTTCCTGTCCAACTCCCACAAAATAAGAGGCCTCCATGCGTTGTCAAATGCCCTCGAGATGTCCAGCGCAATAACGACGGAGTATTCATCCGCCGCCTTTAACCTCCTCCACTACTGCCTCTATAGCGTAAACTGTAGATTTTTCCCCCGCAAAGCCCAATTCCGCGCTGTTAAATACCCCCGCAGTGCTAACCGCGTGATCAACCCTCGTGGTCACTATCCGATCCAGCGCCGTTTCTATCACCGGCAACAGGCCAATCGGGCGTAAGCTCCATCGGATCGTTATTCCGTGGTTTAGGGATAAACCTAACCACTTGGACTTTCCAACACTTCGGGAAAACTCCCAACCTCACGCACAGCCGAAAAAAGTCCCGGCGCAAGCTCGAAAGCGCGAAGCGTCGCGTCCGAAATTACGCCGTCATAACCAGGCGTCTTGTTGGAATGCATGCGCTGCAATGCCCTCTCTATCTCCATCGTTGCGATCTCCATATCGTCGTCACCGCCCCCTAGGCCCCACGAGTCATGGATGATCCTCTGCCCCACGCTGTTTCCCTGCCCGTCGTAAACCGGGAAAAACACCTTCAGCAGATAGCCCGCCGTTTCCCTCGCGTCTCTGGTATGTCATCTTTCTTCACGCAAGTCGCTCCTCCGCATCGTCGTCGCTGGTCCCTGAGAACGCGAAAAGCGATTCCCCAAGGGTCCTTCTCGCAGTTCCGCGTACAAAACTCCTGATACTTGCAAATTCTAGCATACCCAACCAGCTGTTTGTAGCTAGCCTAACCGCCTCTCTATACTCGATTCCCCGTTTTTGCCTGAGCTCATCCGGTGCGCGTTGATAGCGTCATCAAAACCTTCTCGACCGATGGCAGAGCTTCGTGAGCTCGAGCTTCCACCAGGGTACGCTGCTCTGAAATCTCTATATCAGCGGCTTTGACGCCTCACACGCCGCAACAACGGCCCGTTTAAGAGTTCCCGCCGCATTCTTCACATCTTCAGCACGTCTCAGCAAGTCTCGAACACGGTTTCCTTTCCTTCTGCTGGCCCAATTTCGCGGAGAAAAGCTACTTCGCCCAGTCCGCCCCTTTATTTCAGAACGACCTACCTGCGCCGTTCTCGTCCCGATTCGCCCTACCAAACTTGATTTCCCACGCGATCATCACATGATCCGAGCGAGTCTTCTCGTACGTCACTTTCCAGTTTGCAACCCTCCCGTAGCTTCGAACAGAACCGGCTCTCAAGTCTATATAACTCGTGTCTTGATGTCCCTCGAAAGTCAGCCCGCTGCCCTCGTTGAAGACCGCGATGCCACGCCGCTCGAAAATCTCCACTATCCGCTTACCCTTCGAGTCCTCTACCGCGCTTCCCCAAACCGGCGACTTCGAGTTGAAGTCGCAGCCGATGAAAAAACTACCTCCCCCCCTTGCCCTCTCTAACACCCGCTCCAGTCGCCCTATCAAGTCGTTCTCGCTAAACGCGTGCCTGTTCGTTGGCGGCAGGTACACCGACAACTTACTGGGGTGGTGCCCCGTCGCAAAGCACTTGAAGCACTGGATCACGCTAAGGGGGGCCGGACACATTGTCGAATAACCACAACGTCGAATCGATTTTGAAAGGTCCACAATGTCGAACGTGTACACAACGTCGAATATCATATGATGACCATATCGTCGAACGTGACCACAACGTCGAATGCTGATGAAGGACACTTTGCCGAAAGTGTCCACTTCGTCGAAAATCATTAAGCAGTATTTGCGAACCCGATCTTACCCTATCAGAATATAGTTTGCGTGGAAAGTGTAAAATGTAAAGCTCTAATTAACAGGGGGTGGACACTTTGTCGAAACGTGACCACAACGTCGAATTCACGAGCGGTACACTTCGCCGAACTTGGCCACAACGCCGAATGCTAGAAAGGGCCACTTTGTCGAAACGTGACCACAACGTCGAATTCTCGAGCGGTACATATCGTCGAACTTGGCCACAACGCCGAATGCTAGAAAGGGCCACTTTGTCGAAACGTGACCACAACGTCGAATTCTCGAGCGGTACATATCGTCGAACTTGGCCACAACGCCGAATGCTAGAAAGGGCCACTTTGTCGAAACGTGACCACAACGCCGAATTCTCGAGCGGTACATATCGTCGAACTTGGCCACAACGCCGAATGCTAGAAAGGGCCACTTTGTCGAAACGTGACCACAACGTCGAATTCTCGAGCGGTACATATCGTCGAACTTGGCCACAACGCCGAATGCTAGAGAGGACCACTTTGTCGAAACGTGACCACAATGTCGAATTCACGAGAAAGACACTTCGCCGCACGTGACCACAAAGCCGAATGCCTACCGGCAATGCCTCGCCATGTATTTTTCATTAAATAAAATGGACTTTAACTGTTTATACCATGAACAGTGTTCCACATACCGAAATTGGATGATAGCCATCGTACACTTAAAAGTGTGTTTCTTACATAAAAATTCCGAATTCTACCAAAAATAAGTAATTTTTTGTGCTAGATAATAAAGCCTATTGACTAGATTATTACTGTTACATATTTTATTGATTATTTAACACTATAATAAACAAACTAATAAAATTGGTCAACTTGTCAGAAACGGCCCGTCAAAATTGACTGCATTTGAAGACATCTAATGTCGCAGTGTTTTCAGGCGATCACTATTGGTTTTAATTAATTCAATTTAGTGAATAGCGTTTGGCACACCTTTCGCCAAAATCTCAATGTGGAGTTTGCAAATCGGCGTCGTTCTAAAAATGAATAACAATCGCTTTGGAAGCTCCAGTATTGAATTAATAGTGAATAACGTTACAAAACTAACACAGTAAAATCTAAGTCATGTACAGGGTAGTGCACGTAACTTGTCCAGTGCAGTACCTGAGTTATGCAACTCAAATTACATGTATAATGGCAACTAAGAGCCCTTAACTAATGAAATTGTGTTTAAGAATCATAGATATTTAAAGGATATGCAACCAAAGTAATATTAGTAAGTGTATGTAGTGCATAGCTTTTTGACTTATGAAGTAATAGATAAAAACACATCTGCTTGCTATTTGGAGAAGTTTTACAACAATATTTTAAAGCCAAAGTTAAACTAAAAGAAACAGCTATGTGATATGGATGAAACTTTGCTTTCAAAATGCGTTGAATAGAACGACGACTTACGCCAAGATCTCGGCTTAATTGTCGTTGACTTACATGTACATTTTCAACTACTGCCTGAATAATGGACATCCCATTTTCTTCAAGCGTAGCTATTCTTGGGCGGCTTCTCGTAGATTGCGAAAATTGCCCGTGTTCTTTTAAAGATGCTACTAATCGTTTAAAAAATTTACTGCTTGGCGCTCGTCTTTCCGGAAACCATTCTCTGTAAAGCCTAACAGCAGTCTGCGAATTTTGGAGGCACTCACCATAAATAAAAATTAGATAAGTCTTGTCAACGTTAGTAAACATTTCTGAGCCTTGAAAATAATTCAATCACATTTGACGTTTGCTGACTATCTGTCTATCAGTAAGGTAACTATGATTGCTAATACGATTTTTAATGTTTATCTGTTCTTAGTAGCTACGATATATGTAATTTGAGTTGCATAAATTTACTACAGCAGCGGACAAGTTACGTGCACCACCCTGTATTTATATTGTAGAATAATCTTTCCAAATACTGCCCAAGCTAAAAAAAATTAAGAGATTTTTTTTATTTGCATAGATATTGCAAAACTACTCTCACCAACTGCTTAAATTTTTAACACAGTTTTGGTTTAGAAAAATTCAACCGTAGTAATTTGCATGTAAACGAACAATAATTCACCTCACGTATATTGCAATCAATGAGCAACTTTAAATACTAGATTAGTTGTCAATTGTATGTGATTATATTGGAATTTGCACTATACTTGGCGCAACGAACAAATAGAGTGGCTTATGCAACCCAAATGACATGTTACAAAGCTGACTGGATCAGTAATTTAATAATAATTATCAGAGATGGCGGCACAAAGCAACCACTAATAGAGCGATTTCTCCCATAGTATGCTTGTATAAAAGTTTCAGCGCCCTACAACGGGTGGGCCAGAAACTATTCCAGCAAGGCGGCAAAATTTAAATACGCTTTTACTACGATATTTGAATTAATCAAGGATATGCCGTCAACATCAATACAAATTTTGCATATACATAATTTTCCTTCATCAGAATCTCGATTTTAAAGTTTTGAACCGCATAAATCGGAATATGCAAAATCTTTATAGGTTCTGAAGTTTACAATAATTATGGAAAATTCAAACAAAATATTTGCGAATCACGAATATTTTTTAAGTAATTCAAATAGCAATAATGTTTAATAAGTATTGTCAATCTTACAATAGTCGTGCTCAATTGCAACAATTTACTTTGGTTCAAAATGCTTTTCACGCATTTTAAATGATTTGTCGGTGTCAGGTTGACGTATGAGTTTACTATTTACGCACTTTCAAAAAGCGGACAGGTGACACCAGCGCCTCCTGACGGGTGGGCCAACCTCTAACAATTATTTGATTTGACAGATGCATTCAGAAAACGTTTCTATTAGTAGGTTTTTTTTATGTCTTTGGGAAATTTATGTCTCCTACACTAAATCGGCACAATTTGAAACAACACTTCTTCACATACTGACCCATCATTAATTATAGTTTGGTTCACAACCTTGCCGAGTGGCGACACTAGCGCCCTTCGACGGGTGGGCCAGTCCTTAACAATTATTTGACAGGTGCATTGAAGAAACTCCTCTATTAGTGGTTGCTTTGTGGATGGCGGTCCTTATAGTCTAAGAGCTTGGGCCTTTTTTTGGTGATCATTTAGTTAAGGCCTATTTTTTCATAGAATGTTGCTGGAGGCATGTATAAGTGTCATCTGTAAGGATTCTCCTAGATAGCGGTATCGGAGGGAGGCAGAACACCCCCAATTTGCACTGTCAGTATATGTCAAATTCGAGGTGAGCCGGTTAGGTTTTGTGTCAGTTTGTGTCAAAACTGACGGAAAACCTAACCTGCTAACCTCGAAACGGTGCCGGCAGGTAATAAAACTGCCGTTCAAAATTAATCCCTCCAATATTGGCTAATCGGCTTAACAAAGGAAATAACTAGTAGGCGATTTTCAATTTTAAAGACTAAATTAAATCGAAATTCCTTACTATAACAAATTATAGTCATTTATGAACAACTATCAAAGAGTTAGCCATATAGAATTGGTTCCGGTATCAAAATTAAATTAACCCTATGCGTTTTACCTACCGCATCACGCAGTAATAAAGGAATCAAGTAAATTCAAAAAACTACTGGTGAAGGTTGAAGCATAGGCTGTATTTATCTGGGATTAGTTTAAATAAAACATTAATGGTTGGGCCAAAACTTCAAGATGACCTGCTTTTAATTATTCTTAGATTTAGATTGCACATATTTGTTTTAACCGCCGCGCCGATATAAGCCAAATCTATCTGCAAATATTATTCCCTCCAAAATATCGATAATAGCAAAGGATTTTATGGTGGACTAACTTCAATTAGAAGACATATTTAAAGGAATGCAGATGAGAAACACAGTAAATTACTGGAATGGTAGTAAGAACTTACATATCTTGACTGCATACATCAAAAAGAGTACAGTACTTTGATAACGAGAATAGAGTATTCTTACAAATGTTAATCTGCGTTTTTCATTAATTCATTTTATTTTACAAAAATGATAAAATACCCATTAACAGACTTGATATTATAATTAGTAAAAGATTAACACTTTGCCATTTGAAATTCAAATATTTTAAGTTCTATACGTTGTATTATAGCAAATGTGCCACTCTTAAAAAGACGCATATACAGAGTGATTTTGAAATGTACTTATAGGTATATCGAAATCTCACATAAATAATGAATAAACAAGTAGATCTGTAAAGTTTTCGTATACAGCGTCTTCCGAAAAATTCGCAACAAATGGAACACTGTTTTATTATTGATTTCTCAAAAAGTTTGTGCATCATTTAAAATTAGTTTTAGGAATATATTTTTCAATTGTTTTACGGTTTGGCGGGAAATAGAATTAATGTAAAATGTCAGGAAGAAACTACCTTTATTTATAAAAAGAAAAATATGGCATATGGCAGTTTCAACAAAAACAATTCATTTTTATTTTTAATCGTTCATTTACTTTAAAATATTAAGTTAACGAAACTTAATTTTCCTCATTAAACGTCTATTATATCATATACTCTGATATTTTTAAATACCGCTAGTATTTGGGCATGCAGCCGTCTTTAGGACAAAAAACCCCTGGACAAAAAACCCTGAACATAAGACCCCCGGACAAAAAAAAACCCGGACTAAAAACCCCCATCATAAAGAAAACACCCTCAAATCATGTGGGGAACATGGTAGATTATTATTTTTATTAATAATAATGAATTATTAATTATAATTATAATTACCACTGATGCGAGAATGCAGATCAAAATGACATATGCAAAAAGTAGGGCATTTATTTAATACAAAATACATTAGAAGGTATCGTTGTATTATAGCTTTTGTTATCAGTGGTAATCACAGTTGTCCAATGAGAAGGCAGGTGATTACTATTTTCTAAAAATTGCAAATGGATTCTTGCATGAGTACGGAATGATAATTAATAATTGGAAATTGGCGACAGACTAAACTAAATTGGCTTTCTCTGAAGAATAAAAGACCGACATATCAAATTTTGCAAACCCGCCTGAAACAAGTATTCTAAGAGCCAAGATTATACAGGGTGTATTAAAACGGGATGCGGAAAGTTCGTTCCCCACATTTCGTTCCCCACATTTCGTACCCCACATTTCGTTCTCGGGATATTTCGTCTCCCCACATCTCGTACCCTGAAAGTTCGTTCCCGAGCTAGCCCAGTTTGTCTACTAGATTACAGGGTGTTGAAAAACGAGTGCAGCGATCGGAATACAGTTAGATAACGAAAGATATTTTAATTAATTTATTTATTATAATAAACTTATAAGAACAAAATAAATTGTATTTATTAAAAATGACGGTTTAATCTCAGTATCTTCCTTATATCTCGTATAAGGCCATAATTTCTCATTCTGAACAACTTTTTTTAGTAATATTTTGCCGTATTATGAATAATAAGAGTAGTTTACCTGAAAAAAAGATAGTTTTTGCTTAACTGCCAAGGCCGACTTGTTTTTGAAAAACTGAAAATTTTCTACAAACTAAGCACATCCCTATTTACAAGCACTAATATTCATACTATAGTTTTCAGTTTTCCATAGACCTTTCGGGTCGGAAGATTAACTTATTTGTTCAGTATAATGATTACACTTGGCTGTTCTAATTCGAGTTGGTAATACAGGGTGTCCCAAAAATAATGGGATACCTATTGGTCATAGATTCCTTAGGTTATAATAAACCGATTAAACCTAATATACATTAGTACAAAGTCCCTTCAGTAAGAAGGTATAAGGACTTGCAAGATCATTTTTTTAATTTTTATATTATTTTCCACAAATATAAAGATATCGATTTGAATTTTGGGGCAGAGGCTTACTACTATGTAATGCACTAATGGAATAATTTTCATAAACTAGACTTGACTAAGATGTACTTTACCTTTTTCTGAAAATTTTTTTTAGCTCTAATTTTGTAATCTATAGCATTTTTTTTTAATTTTAGGTTATCATCTGACAGGGAATTAAAAAGCGTAAAAATAAAATGCTCTTAGTTCATAAGCGTAAAAGGAACCATTTGCCTTAAAATGCTTATCAAAGGTTTTTGGTTGTCAATCTTACAGATTACAAAGCTAAAGCTAAAACAGGTTCTCAGAAATAGATAAAGTGCCTCTTATAATCAAGTCTAGTTTATGAAAATTATTCCATTAGTGAATTACATGGTAGTAAACATCTGTACCACAATTCAAATCGATATCCTTACATTTGTGGAAATTAACATAAAAATAAAAAATTGAACTTTGTAGTGAGGTATATTAGTTTTAATCGGTTTATTATCACCTAAGGAATGTATGACCAATCGATGTCCCATTCTTTTTAGGACACCCTGTATATTGTAGTAATTTTTATAAATTAATCTCATTTCATATGGTAACGTACAACATTTCTACATTCAAAATCGTTGAGTAATGTGGTATTTTTCAACATAGCAACCATTACAGCATAGCAACGGCGATTTGTTTTACGTTTAGCAACATTCAAGTGTAGTTTTGGTGGAATCTAAGAAAAAAGTGCCGAGGAAAAAAGTGCCTGGAAAAAAGTGCCGGCGGGAGAAAGTGCCGCGGAAAAAAGTGCCGGCTGATAAAAGTGCCGCGGAAAAAAGTGCCGGCGGAAAAAAATGCTGCGGAAAAAAAATTCGAATGATTCAAGCGCCTAAATACACTTTTGTTCGAAAATAATTAGGCAAGAAATAAAATTAAAATATTAAGAATTTATATTTATTAATGGTTATTAACTACTAAATAAAATACAAGTTTATTATAAATAGTCACAAAAAAACTAAAGTAAAATCTAATATTTTATAATTAACCCTAAGTTATTCATACACTTGAAATCTAATAGTATGTCCTATGGCACGAAGATTTGTTCGCGCTAATTGCACTTAAGATGGTAGTCATAATCCACATGCACTGTAGATAAAAAACTTCAAATTGAGATATTTCTATGTATTATCTATAAATCTGCATTCCTGTCGATGGGGAACAGGTAAACACAATACATGTTCAAATACTGCACAATACTACAATGCAGAGGACAGGGAATTAAAAAGCGTAAAAATAAAATGCTCTTAGTTCATAAGCGTAAAAGGAACCATTTGCCTTAAAATGCTTATCAAAGGTTTTTGGTTGTCAATCTTACAGATTACAAAGCTAAAGCTAAAACAGGTTCTCAGAAATAGATAAAGTGCCTCTTATAATCAAGTCTAGTTTATGAAAATTATTCCATTAGTGAATTACATGGTAGTAAACATCTGTACCACAATTCAAATCGATATCCTTACATTTGTGGAAATTAACATAAAAATAAAAAATTGAACTTTGTAGTGAGGTATATTAGTTTTAATCGGTTTATTATCACCTAAGGAATGTATGACCAATCGATGTCCCATTCTTTTTAGGACACCCTGTATATTGTAGTAATTTTTATAAATTAATCTCATTTCATATGGTAACGTACAACATTTCTACATTCAAAATCGTTGAGTAACGTGGTATTTTTCAACATAGCAACCATTACAGCATAGCAACGGCGATTTGTTTTACGTTTAGCAACATTCAAGTGTAGTTTTGGTGGAATCTAAGAAAAAAGTGCCGAGGAAAAAAGTGCCTGGAAAAAAGTGCCGGCGGGAGAAAGTGCCGCGGAAAAAAGTGCCGGCGGAAAAAAATGCTGCGGAAAAAAAATTCGAATGATTCAAGCGCCTAAATACACTTTTGTTCTAAAATAATTAGGCAAGAAATAAAATTAAAATATTAAGAATTTATATTTATTAATGGTTATTAACTACTAAATAAAATACAAGTTTATTATAAATAGTCACAAAAAAACTAAAGTAAAATCTAATATTTTATAATTAACCCTAAGTTATTCATACACTTGAAATCTAATAGTATGTCCTATGGCACGAAGATTTGTTCGCGCTAATTGCACTTAAGATGGTAGTCATAATCCACATGCACTGTAGATAAAAAACTTCAAATTGAGATATTTCTATGTATTATCTATAAATCTGCATTCCTGTCGATGGGGAACAGGTAAACACAATACATGTTCAAATACTGCACAATACTACAATGCAGAGGTTTTTTAAAAATAAAAGAGTAACTTCCAGTTTTGTTTAAATTTTGTAAACCTTCTTCGTCCGGTTATTACTTTATTATTATTATTTTCCCCCATTGGCACTTTTTTACGAGGCAGTTTTTTCCATCGGCACTTTTTTCCGCGGCACTTTTTGCCATCAGCACTTTTTTCCGCGGCACTTTTTTCCGCCACCCGTTTTGGTGGCACTGTCAGTCTATATTTATAATACTTGAAGTTATCAGGTTAGGTTTTGCGTAAGTTTTGACAATACTGACGCAAAACTTATCCTGCTAACCTCAAATTTGACAAAGACTTACAGTGCCACCAACATTACACTGGTGCGTCGGACATCCTTATTTTTCATTGTGAGAATGTAGTCCAGTCAAATACAAAATAGGGGAAAGTTTTGGTGGAGTTTTGATATTTGGTTCCTATATGTTTTTTGGGTCGCTTTACACGAATATCAGGTTTTGCAACAAGAATTTCGACCGGAAACACGTTTTTTAAAGCAAAAATGGGATTTTTTTAGTTTTTCTAAAATTACTCGAAAACTAGCCAATTTTGTACCCGAAAGCCATACTTTTTTCGTAAATGTTGAACCTATATAAAGTGAAAGAAGATAACATTTCCTACTTTTTATGTAGGAGAGGTTTTTTCCCCGACCAATCGTTCAGCCGCGAGAGCACCGCGAAGTTAGGTGTTAAAAGCAAAAAAGGGAATAATCCCAGTTTATTTCAAAGTAACTCGAAAACTATCCATTTTTAGTAAATCAAAATGGTATATGAAATGAATCTTCATAAATGAAATGTTGGCAAACCTGATATTCGCGTAAGCGACCCAGAAAACATATAGGAACCAAATATAAAAACTCCAAAACTTTTCCCTATATTCCACTATTTTACTGGACTATAATTTTGCATTTACATTTATTGAAAAATGATATACGAAAAAGATATACAAATTGTCAAAAAGTTGTAACTCCCAAAGAGACGCTTTCTGTAACTTTAAGGTGGGTATCTATATTATAAAGTAAAAACAACTAAAAATATTGAACTTTAAATAGTTATATTTATTGGTTAAAGAGTAAAGTAACCACACATACAGCCATTATAAATGCTGTTAAAATAAACAAAAGCGCATTAAAATTTGTTTACTAATGAATAAAATGTCATAAGCACTAACGTTTTGATGGGCTTTTGTTTATTTTAACAGGGAATTAAAGTTAACGTCAGATTAGTAGTCTTTATAAGACCGGCCGATAGTATTACATATTTTAACATTTTGGGTTTGAAAAGTAACTATGCAGCTAAATTATTCAATCAAATTTATCTTTACGCGCGTTTCGCTAGCATTTAACAGCTAACTTTTTCAGACGTTTACGTTAAGTTTTTAAACAATTAATTATTTGATGAACTAAAAATAGGAGAATGAGGTTAGATTTTACATATAAACAATATATATTTTTATTCTTACCATTGTATAAATTGATTTAATTGGGGAGAAATTAACACTCTCCTTTTTTACTTTTCGAATAAATCATGGATGAAGCTTACAGTTTATATTTAAATTATGCTATTAGTAATAAATGTTTAACAATGTGGAAAATAACATTTGTTCCGCGAACTGTCAATTGGCCGTTTCTGACAAGTTGACCAATTTCACTAGTTTGTTCATTATAGTGTTGAATAATCAATAATAATAATTTATTATACAAGACGATAAAGTTAAATTTTATCCACGAGTGAATCGTTTAACGTCGAGACGAAATCGAGACGTTAATGATTCAAGAGTGGATAATAATCTAGCAGAAAAAATTACTTATTTTTGGTAGAATTTGGAATTTTTATGTAAGAAACACACTTTTAAGTGTACTATGGCTATCATCCAATTTCGGTATGTGGAACACTGTTCATGGTATAAACAGTTAAAGTCCATTTTATTTAATAAAAAATAGATGGCGAGGCATTGCCGGTAGGCATTCGGCTTTGTGGTCACGTGCGGCGAAGTGTCTTTCTCGTGAATTCGACATTGTGGTCACGTTTCGACAAAGTGGTCCTCTCTAGCATTCGGCGTTGTGGCCAAGTTCGACGATATGTACCGCTCGAGAATTCGACGTTGTGGTCACGTTTCGACAAAGTGGCCCTTTCTAGCATTCGGCGTTGTGGCCAAGTTCGACGATATGTACCGCTCGAGAATTCGGCGTTGTGGTCACGTTTCGACAAAGTGGCCCTTTCTAGCATTCGGCGTTGTGGCCAAGTTCGACGATATGTACCGCTCGAGAATTCGACGTTGTGGTCACGTTTCGACAAAGTGGCCCTTTCTAGCATTCGGCGTTGTGGCCAAGTTCGACGAAGTGTACCGCTCGTGAATTCGACGTTGTGGTCACGTTTCGACAAAGTGTCCACCCCCTGTTAATTAGAGCTTTACATTTTACACTTTCCACGCAAACTAGATTCTGATCGGGTAAGATCGGGTTCGCAAATACTGCTTAATGATTTTCGACGAAGTGGACACTTTCGGCAAAGTGTCCTTCATCAGCATTCGACGTTGTGGTCACATTCGGCGATATGGTCGTCACATGATATTCGACGTTGTGTACATGTTCGACATTGTGAACCTTTCAAAATCGATTCGACGTTGTGTACATTCGACAATGTGTCATAGACCCACGCTAAGGTGATCCATGACGCTCACTCGTTGCCAGCGAAGGTTCACCGTGCCCTCCAAAAGTACCGCCCTAACCCGTGGGCTGACCTCGAACACGACGCCTACCCTTCTCGCGCGCCCCAGCCTAAACCTCTCCCTCAACTCGATCTTAAGCTGTGCCCGCCCACCGCAAGACTCCGCAAGACGAGGGTTGTGAGCCGCAAGCGTCTCAAACAGTTCGTCTCTCGTCATCTCGCGGGGCACCCTGGGTAGCACCACTTGCGGCCATCCCAATGCTTTTAAAAACACTAATCGTCGTTAAATAAACATAAATCGCTTAACATAGAATAGCGCAGGTTAAAGTTTTCGGTTCAGGTAAGATATTATTTGTGTTTGCAATTTTAAATTTAATTGTAGCCTAATGCCAGCAAATTGGTCACTTGCTTCGGTAGTGCCAGCAGTATTATTTCTAATATTCACCATGTTGCTAGAATACACTTTGCACCTTCACGCTTTGCTTATTAAGTGGCTGAGGAAAACACGGTCACTATAAGAACACCAAACTGATACAGATTCACTACGCAGATTTATATTTTTTGTAAAAAGCAATTCCCACATAGCAAAGCAAGTGTGATATAAATTTGAATCAAGGTTGCCATAACCAGCATATAGGCTTGAAACAACCTTGTTGCGGCAAGTGTGCAAGCTTACGGCAAGCTTGAAACAAGCAAACTAGTTTACACATGACAAGCTTACTGAAAGCTTGTTTTGCAAGCTTAAATAAAGCTTGTTTTGCAAGCTTAAATAAAGCTTGTTTTGAAAGCTTAAATTAAGCTTCTTTTGCAAGCTTAAATTAAGCTCATTCATTAAGCATGTTTCAAGCTTATTTTGGATAATTGTGCCAATTACTTTTTTCATCAAATTTTAAAAATGCCTCTGATGAAACTGGTCCAGAGATGATAAAAAACTTGCATCAGGTGGTCATTTAAATACAAAATCAGATTATTTTTTGAACGTTTACAGTTCTAATACTTGCATTCTTAGGCAAATTGTTATAAATACTAAGCAATTCAGAAGAAATAAAACACAAGTGTATAATAGATATACTAAATATATTTTAAATAATTAACCTTCGATACTATACTGGATGCAGTGAACAAATAAGAGTAGAATATGCAACCCAAATGCAATACTATAAAGACTAGATCAGAATTTTAATGATAATAACTAAAGAATTAAAGATAGTGGTTGTTATAATATTAGACAATTTCAACTTACATTAAATAATGTGTTGAGGTTATCATACAAAAAAAAACTTTGACCAACTGAAACAGCATGCCATTTGTGTGCATGTAATATGTAATTGAAAATCCTGTATAAAACAACGTGTAAAGAAGTAACAAAGACAATCATAACAGAAAACTAAAATGAACAAATAAAGTAAATCACAAACTATCAAACACAAATTCGCCGAAAAACGTCAAACTTGACAGAAAAGATTTTTTGTTAGAATTATGGTATCGCTGATTTTAAGCTATTTACTAGTCAAATACTAATCCAGGCAGCATTGTAATTTGGTTTGCACGTTCTACTGTCCTATTGGTTCCCAGCGCCAGGTATAGTAAGTTTTATGTACATACAGTAGGCGCCATCAAAATGTGAACGGATTCGCGCTGCCATGTAATTTTTGTCTGATTTTAATTGTTTACTATAATAAAAATCAGAAAAAAATGCCATGGCAGCAAGAATTCGTTCACATTTCGATGGTGCCAACTGTACATACCTATCACATACAAATATTTAATAACAAAATACCTATACTACTTATATTATTCATTTGTATTCTGGCTACGCTGATCTCTGTAAAGAAAACAAAGTTAGTATAATATTAAAATGTTACTGCATAGATTACCTAATAAGAACATGAACCAGATGCGACTATGTAAAAAATAGCAATACTTAATTTTTATTAATAAATTTTTTTTTTATTATATGCAGCAAGAATCTTTATATAAAATATGCTTACAGCAATTTCATACCCTATGCTTTAAATAGGTTCAAAGTAGAGCAACAGTGAGTTGTCATTCATAGCACAGCAAACTTTTGAAAGCTACGTGTCGCCTGTTCATTAAACATTTTTAGGTTTAATCAAAGAGCATATAATGCTCTTTGGTTTAATGTAAAATAATTCTTTTTTCTATAGCAGATGTTAAAGTGCTACTTTATCAACTCAAAATAGTAGATCAAGTAACACTTTAACCTCAAGGGTGGATAAAGTAATATTAGAGTAAATAAAGTAGCACTTTAACATTAAGGGTAGATAAAGTACTTGAATTTTTTTAATTTTTATTTGTATTATACTAGCAACCCAATCTAGCTACTGAGATTTTAAAATGTGATTCACTTTCCTTTATTTTCTTTTGAAATTGATAAAGTTCTTGCTATACAAAAAAATACATGAGAAATGCAAGAAAAAATAAAAGCTCATGCTTACTACCTTTTCTGAAAAATTTTAGAGTTTATAATTATTTTATATAAAAAAATTGTATCGATTTTTGTGTTTAAACCTAAAAATATTCTTTTTATGCGTTATAATGAAGCGTTTACTGTAATAATAATAATGGGAAAAACAGTACTGTACAGTAATAACAATAAATTATTCGTATTTTGGTTAGCTGTTGCTGGCAATTTATCATCGTTGAAGTTCGCGGCAAAAACGCCGTTACCCACCCCTGTTGCAGTAAGAAATTAATATTCAAGGCCGAGTGACGTCACGATACATAGTTGTACAATGAACCCTAATTTTTAACGCAAGTTTTTAACTTTGATTTCGAACAGTAGTTAAATCATGCATGCAGGGACTAGTTTTATTACTGTAAAGCACTGCAATAGTTCCCAATGGAACGGTTACAACACCACGATTAATTTTTAGTATCTTATTTATTTTAAACTTGAGAAAACAAAGTAAATGCTATAAAATTACTTATCTTCCAGGCTTCCACTCACTGATGTCCTAATATAATTGATAACTAAACTTAAAACACGGCTCAACCAAGATCAACCAGTACACCGTTATTAGGTTATAATCGCCAAATCGCTAGATACGCATAAGCGATTACGCATCGTCTGCCGTCTGCGTTCTTGATTTTCTGACTCAGGCATGCGCGCTGCCAACTTCGGAATTGCCAAAACGTAGCATTCCTTGAATTGAAGACTTGAAGTACTAAGCTTGCTTCAGGCTTTTGCAACGCTTGTCGCGTAAAACTACCATGACAAGCGTAAATTAAGTAAAAAGCAAGCTTGCCGTAAGCGTACGTGCTATCTGGGATTATAACCACACTCACATTAAACATTAAGATAATTTACTTCTTTTTTAAATCTCGCACATTACTCTTTCACTAGGTTCTTTCCAAGTGACGTCACGATTGCTAATAACTTTCTTAACCGTTTCTTTTAATTTTCTTTAAGACTTTTCTTTGTCTATTCGCCCTTTTCCCTTTCTTTTCCATGCGAGCTTCGGCAATCTTGTTAAGTCCATTCTCGTGATGTGGCCGAACCATCGCAATGCTTTGGATGGTTTGGGAGTTCGCATTTCTTCTTATTTCTTCATTTTTGATCTTGTCTAGTCTAATTATATTTTCAACTCTTCTTAAGAACCACACCTCCATTGCCTGTCTGAAGCTGAAACGCGATTTTTAGATCCGTGTGTGAGTGTAGGGACAAAGATTGATTTGAACACTGCTATTTTTTTTTTATTCATTTATTTTCTATAACCTCTTTTACCTTCGGTGTCGAGGACCATTCATGCCTCGCGTGAAGTGCAACGAAGGCAATGGGCCGCACGTAATTTACATTACGCTCCCCCGCATCTAAACATACAACACACTCAACAATCTTAAACCTACCTTGCTGCCATCTTATTAATCTAAAAACACTTTTTCCCGCTGCTGATCATGTAAGTCAGTGATACAGCTTAGTAACAAAACGTGTAAGTCGGTTATTATATATGTTTGCTGCTTTCTCTTGACAACGGAACTTAATATTATTATTAAGTTCCTAGGATAATAAAATTCTCAACGCAAGATGCAAATAACGACGTTTTGTTTCTAATTGCAAGTGTTTATGTGAAATGTGACACTCACAGATAAGACGACTCACGAAAATTAATCCTGGTGACACGAGACAAACCAAACAATTTTTTCAAAAATCTAGGAAAATTTCGATAAACATCGGGAAAAGTATAATAAGATAACTCGAAATGTATCGCCTATTAACATTTTCGGCAGGCAACAAGCCACGGCTTTGCCTTGACTTGTACTTGCCTACCTCAAATGTTAAATGATCCTTACGCCTTCCCTACCCGGGGTTTTTGTGTGCTTGGTGGCACTGTATTTGGTTTTATTACTTATTTGTATTGCGATCTCCACCTGTGCAATATTTTCACGATTCTTCATATTTCGATTTTCTATCGTTGCTATATTAGTCAAATTCATGCGCTTGGAACTCTGGTGTTGTAACATTAAGTTCTTCTTACTACTAGGGCTAATATCGATAATATTATCGATATATCGTTTATCGATATACCCTTCTTTAAATATCGATGTATCGATATATCGATATATCAATATTGAATTTAATATTTCCAAGTTTTGCACATATCGATATATATCGATAGTTATAGATATTTATCGATGTATCGATATATCGATATTAAATTTAATACTTGCAGGTTTTGCACATATCAATATATATATCGATAGTTATCGATTAATATCGTTAAATATCGATAGTTATCGATATTTCTGGACAAATATCGATAGTTATCGATAAATATATATGTATATAGTAATATGTGAGCAAACGAAATTAAATCAAGCTTGGCTTTGAAATATTCGTTTGTGTTGATGGCACTGTAAGTCTATGTCAAATTAGAGGTTAGCAGGTTAGTTTTTCCGTCAGTTTTGACACAAATTGACGCAAAACCTAACCTGCTAACATAAAATATAGCATAGACTTACAGTGCCACCAACACAAATAAATATTTCAGAGCCAAGCTTGATTTCATTTTCGTTTGCTCACATGTTACTATATACATATATTTATCGATAACTATCGATATTTGTCCATAAATATCGATAACTATCGATATTTAACGATATTAATCGATAAGTATCGATATTTATCGATAGTTATCGATATTTATCGATAAATATCGATAGTTATCGATAGCTACCGATATATATATATATATCGATATTTCGATATGTATCGATATTTCGATATATCGATATGTATCAATATTTCTTAGTTATCGATAATTGATATCAGAATTTCAATATCGCCCAGCCCTACTTACTACTGGCTCTACTGAATTTAGTTATATCGTTGAGTGAACAACTAACTCTACTGTTATATCGATCACTTTTCAATAGTAATATAACAAGGGCGAGACATACTTAACGATAATTTTGCACACTGCAAGGGTCGAGTGTTGGTTGCAATAAAAACTGTTCGGAGGGTTGCCTGAGGGCAGTTTTCTAAGGACAACCAGCAATATGACTCTTGGAACTGGCAAAATTCTATGTATGTCCCCCGCGTTTATATTTTGAATATTATTACACAAAACCCGTATACGAATTATGATTTAAAATTGATCTAGTAATGCCAAAAAAAACTCAAATTGCTTGTTTCCTGCATTTCTATTTCTAATTCTGACACCATCTACGGGTAATTAGCACTAGATAATTAGCACTAGAAAGCTTATAGGTTGATAAGTTTCCCTAGGGAGCTTATCATTTAATCATTTTGGGATGGGTCGATTTTCAAAAAATGCATGGTTCTCATTGGATGATATCAGTCATGTGACAGTTGTGTGTAATAATCATACCTATTTATTGTAGTTTAATAAGTAGTCATGCTTTTTTGGGTATTTCGCCACACTACAGCATAAAAAATCAGGTGTGATACACGCACATAACTTCATTTTACAGTGATCTTATAGTTATCCAAACACTTAATTTGTAATTTTTAAGCATTTGTCAAAAAATTTCAAAAATTACAAATTCTACAGAAACCATACAAAATAGAAAGTTATTTAAAGTAAATTAAAAATAACAACTTAGAGTTATTCAACTGGCAAATCACCTATCTCACATCAATAAACAATAAAAATGTAAAAAAAATTCAAGTTTAAAAAAATCGTTAAAGCCGTTTTTGAAAAAATCGAAAAGAAACTTAAAAATCACAAAAGTAAACACCATACTTCAGGTTATGTGATTTTTGTCAAAATCTTGCTGACGCATCTAGATAATACACAAAACTTATATATGAAGTTTCAACGCCATATCTCTTTTCGTTTTTGAGATATTATATTCACAATCTCTCACACACAGACCAATGAACAAAAATATGTTTTTTATGTTTAGGGGACTCGAAAACGTGAAGATCTGTTGAAAACTCAATTTCGAATTTTTTGGGTGAATACAATACTTTCTCTATTGTAAAAGGAGGTAAATATATTACAATACGAAAGTTTATTTTGTAGTGTGGCAAAATACCCTAAAAGAGTCTGATTATTGAAGAGCCACAAAGAAGTTTTAGAGATTTCGTTCAACGGACTACGCCTATCAAACCTCTAATATTAGTTTTGATTTCCCTGTATCATGATTCATGTCACCGTCTCACTATTTCATGGCGTATTTGTGACATGTCTATTGTTTATCTTTCTTGTTTACTTATTTCTTTATTTAAATAAATAAAATATTTAAAAACTATCCTAAAGAAATTTATTAAGCTCAAGGGTTGAATAGACTAACAGCACTTAATAAACCGTATATGTTATAATATACTACCTTTAATTCTTATTACAGGTCTATTCAATTCGAGATGGAACCAACGATTCTGGGAGAGATTACGAAATTAAAATGGCCACTCTTCTACTACTCCGTTGCATAAGTCATCATAAAACGAGAGGTGCGTGGCTTGCTATGAACGTCGATGAGTGTGGTGCCTTTGATGATGTAGTTTTATGCAGACAAACCGAAAACCATCAAACTATTATTTACCTTATTCAGCTGAAACATCAAGACAAAGAAAAGGACATAAAGGCAGAAGAACTGAAATCAAAGAAGGATAGTCCTTTTCTTCTTGCAACATATTTTCAAACCATTTCTGATATCATGCAAGCAGCTAAGGCGTTTCGGCAATCGAATTCCAGAGCAACTGAAAAGGAAGTAGCAGAATTAGAGATGATGCATTACCTATGGCGCAATTACCACAATATGGTATTTATTATTTTTACAAATAGAGGTACCACAACGAGATGTGATTTTTTAAAAAACGTAGTTCATGGGTCCGAAACTGACACGAAGTGGATACTTTACGAATTCTTAAACACAACGTCCAATGGAACAGTTTTTGAAATCGATCGCCAAAAGCTAACAATTAAATATGATATCAATCAACTAGATACGAACAACTTCTTCTTGTTTACTAAGCAAAAAAATAAAACGCAGATGGATACAGAAATTCTAAAGGCAATTGGAAACTTCATAAAACCCGCTAAACTACCACAAAAATTGCTAAACGATATATTTTTAAAATTCATGCAATATCTAGTCGATTGGTCAAAAGGTAGTTTAGGAGGATATTATCCTCTTACTAAAACTCATATTGTGAAGAAACTAACAGAACTACTGTTGGACCCCTACCTGGTGAGCCCAAATATTCATGTTAATCACCAGATGGTTGATTATGCAACTTGGAACGATATAACTAAACACCAAGATATAACTGTTATTAACGAAGCAGACGATGTGGTTGAAACGTTTGTGAAAAGTGCCGTCCACAACCTTTCGGAAGAGTATTGCAAAAATTTAGTAACTAAGGATTGGTGGGAAACCAACGCAAATGTAGTTAAAATCGAAATTGCTACCGTAAAAGGTACTAGAGAAAGCGATTTCTATATGGAAGTTTATCATTATCTTTGGAAAATCAGAAAAGTTCCTTTGCTGTTGAAAGTAAACGATTCCAACGCTTCTAAACAACTGCAGGACATCTTAAAGTTTTCTCGTAAAACTTTTCGAGTTATAGTTCTGAACAAAACCAGTACTTTCTTAGAGAAAGTGCCAGGTGTAAAAGTCTTAAATAACATTGGAGCATTGGACAGGCACCACCGTGAAGCAATTTTGCGTCAGCCAGTTATTTTACAAAGCAGGAAAACGGCAACAGTCAAATTGATGGAATTTCTTGATATTAATTTTAAACAAATTACGACCAGAGATATAATTTACATCTTGTCAGGTAAATTTAACGTAGGTAATAGAATAATAGATCTTCCCCAGATTTACGAAGAACTATCGCTAACTAGGGTATGGCTGAACACTTCAGTTTTAGTAGAATTACAAAGCGAATTCTTTGTCATAAAATGTGACGACTTAAATTCGTTGGGTCAACACTTACGCAATAGTTTTTCAAATATTGATGATTCAATCATATCACCTTGGCAAGACACTAAAACAAACTCATATGCCAGAATAATAATATTTAGAGACGAAACGCAGTTTAAAAAGATTGAAGATTATTGTTTAAGAAAGCGTTATCCTTTTCATTTTTTGTTATTTACGAATCCCGAACATCTGGAGTGGATAAAATCGTACGGGACTATAAAAAATATAAAACCATTTAGGAAACACTACGGTGTAGAATCAAAATTCACTACTGCAAACAATTTTGTAATTGACATTGTTAAAAATAGAAAATCTACTCTTATAAGCTCTTATCCAGGTATGGGTAAAACGGTTTTATTAAATTATATTGCCCAGTTTGCCCCTCCAGACTGTTGGATTTTAAAAATTAATTTGGCCGAACATAGAGATGATTATAAAAGATGGGAAACAGAAAATCCATCTCCAAATATATTTAAGGAATTTATTAACAACATCTTAAGTAGACAAAATTGCTCTAACACGATAGCCAAAGCAGTATTTCGTAAATACTTTGACTCTAAGAATGTTATATTCCTCTTGGATGGTTTCGATGAGGTTCAAATTCATTGTCATGTCGGAGCTAAAAGGATTATTAATTATCTACACCACGCCGGGTTTATCATGTGCTTAACGACTCGTCCTATTCAACAAAGTGAATTAGAATCATCTCTTAATATATTGGCAGTAACAGTAAAACCATTTACCGAATTTAATCAAATTAATTTTCTTAAAATTACTTTTCTCATGCTTCTGGTGTTTTGCGTACAGATAAACGACTAGCGTCCTTTGTCGACCATTTACTAACGGCAACAAAATGTAATTTTAAAGATCGCACTAATGAGTTTGTGGGTGTGCCTTTGCAAATCACTTTGGTAGCCGAAGTGTTCTTCGAGGACTATGTAAACTACTTAAAAACTGGTATATTCGGAAGGCAACGTTTCGATTTGCTCTTTTTGTACAAAAATTTTATCCAGAAAAAAATTAACATAGCTCTCAACAGAGTTGATAAAATTAATGACGACATGATAGACCAGTACAAGACTTGCCGAGCATTTTACGCATTGCGGTTGTTGTTTTCCGAGAGTACCATAAAACCGATGCGAATAGAGGAAATATTAAAATCAGCAATCGAACTTTTTCCTACTATGATACAACTAATGCAAAAGGATGGAATTATTATAGCTGACAGTGAGAACCACGTGTCTTTCGTGCATCGCACCTTTGCAGAATACTTAGCAGCTGAATGGCTATCGGAAAATATCAGTGGGAAGTACCAAACTTTCGTTAAAGATTTCATTAAGGAATCGTTTCATCCCAGTTTCGATGTCGTAAGAAATATTTTTGATAGCATCCTTGCCAAAGATTGTCCTCTGCATCTTGCCATTATCAGTCGTCGTGTAGATGAAGTTAAAATAATTATTAATTCAGAAGTTGACGCCTTTTATAAAACCGATAAAGGTAACAGAACGTTTCTTCATTTAATAGCGGCGTGGGTTTACACCATCCTCCTGAATCGTACACTTTAAAAGAACTGGAGAAGTTGAAGTTTAAAAACTGGCAGCTCAAGAAGACATGGCAAACATTATAGGTTTAATACCCAATGATAAATTGAGTGATACTAGAGAGGATTACACCCCCTTAGACTATGCTTTTGCCAGGGGATCGCTTTACATCGCAAACGTTCTTTGTTTGAAGAAAATATATTATTTCTCTTCGATTGCGAGAGTGGCCTCTGGTCTAAGCCTGGCTATTTACGTGACATGAGCTATTTAGGAATAAATAAGGCTTTGATTAAATACAAATATGCGATTTCCAATATTCGTTTAGAAAGATTGTGTACTACGAGCTCAGAAAACATAATAGCTATTGATATATACAACGCCGCAAAAAACGAAGATATACAAACCATTCTGTCATACATTTCTGACAAAACAATTATTAACCACATCGACCTGCTCACAAAACAAACACCACTGCACGTTGCCTCTATGTCTGGCCAAACAGAAATCGTACGTCTTTTGCTTAGAAGCAGAGCTAATCCGAATATCCAGGACTCCACAGGTAGAACCCCTTTGCATTGGGCAATATGTCGAAATACAAAAACCTCTGAACAGAACAAGAAGGACTTCCATTTCAGCGTGAATCGTTCTGCGATTGGTGGTAATCCAAAATCTAGCATAAATTATTACCAAAATGCCTGCAACACATCGCCGTTTGGCTAATGACATGGATATGATTTCAAGCATACTTTTAACCCCAGGAGTAGATATTCATGTCAAAGATGAAGATGGAGATACAGCATTATCATTAGCAGCATATAAAGGTTACACACATATCGTGGATTTGCTGTTATCTAAAGGAGCCGATAAAGAAGCTAAGTCTTTCGTCGGTCATAATGTCTTGCTGAGGGCAATAATCGGTCATCATGCTGAAGTAGTTGAGTTACTTGTTTCTCAAGGAACGGAGTTGGAGGCGACAGAAAAATCATCCGGCTACACGGGTTTAATGATAGCTGCTCTATACGGGTACACTGACATTGCTAAGATCTTGTTGACTTATGGAGCAGATCTAGAAGCTCGATGTAACTACGGATCCACTGCACTAGTTTTGGCTGCCCGATACGGACACGTAGAGACAGTAGATTTATTGATATCGTCCGGTTCTGATTTGGAAGCTCGAAATATAAACGGCAACACCTCCTTACTTTTAGCAGCAAATCAAGGGCACGCAGGTGTGATAAAACTGCTTTTATCCTACGGTGCTAACAGAAATGTAAGAAATGACAATGGCGATACTGTTCTAATAGCCGCAGTAGATAATTTCTATGCTCATACCAAAGCCATTGAGTTGCTCCTCTCGTATGATCTGGATATCAATGCCGTTAATAACGACGGAAATAATGCTCTTACGGTAGCTGCCTTCAACGGGCACATAACGTTATACAAGCACTTGTCTCTCAAAATTGTGATAAGGAAAAAACGAACAACCTGGGTGAAAGTACTCTCACATGGGCTGCTTATGGCGGGAGAATCGATATTGTCAAGTTATTAGTACAAGAAGGTTGGGAGAAGGACATAAAAAATGAGCGCGGTTGCACTCCACTAATTCTTGCGGCATATAATGGTTACGTTGATGTTGTAGAATTTCTCCTATCTGAGGGTTGTGACATTGAAGCAAAACCCAAGAATGGAGTGAATCCGTTGTTGGGAGCAACAATCAGTGGACACACAGATATGGTGAAACTACTTTTATCTAAAGGAGCGGACAAAGAAGTAAAAATGAATGATACCGGTTATACCGCTCTACTGGAAGCATCTTCTAAAGGGTACACTGATATAGTCAGTCTGCTACTTTCACAAGGCGCTGACAAAGACTGGAAATCCGAAAGTTCTCATGCAGTTGAAAATTATAATGATAATATATATAATATTTATAACGGCAGCACAGCGTTAATTCAAGGGGCAAGAGAGGGTCACAAAGATGTAGTAAATCTTTTGCTGACGCGAGGTGCAGATAAAAATATAAGGGATCATCATGGAGATACAGCTTTGATAGCAGCTGCAAGCCGCGGACATACTGATGTAGTCACTCTACTTCTATCTCATGGTTGTGATAAAGAAGTTAAAAATAATTTTGGTTACACTACTTTGGCAACAGCTGCGTATGCAGGTCATACAGATATCGTGAAAATATTATTATCTCAAGGAGCCGACAAAGACGCAAGAAACAACGACGGCGAGTATAGCCACACCCCCTTAACTTTAGCTCTAAGTAGAGGAGATATTGCAGCTGTTAAGCTGCTTATTTCTTACGGAGCTGATACAGAAGCACAAAGTAATACCCTCGGTTGCGCGGCGCTGCATTTAGCCGTACGTGGCGGTAGACTTGAAATAATAAATTTACTTTTGTCTAATGGGGCAAACACGGAAAACAGAATGGCCAGCGGATTTACTGCTTTACTGTTAGCCGTATCTTGTGGACATTTGTCGGTAGTGAACTTACTTATATCCAAAGGAGCAAATATCAACGCGACTAATGACTATGGCGATAATGCCCTTATAATTGCAGCTCGTGCTGGTAAATCAGAATTAGTAAATGTGCTACTGTCCCATGGACTAGATATTGAATCGAAAAATAATTTTGGAGAAACTGCCTTAATTGCAGCAGTTGCTAAGAATATCCGCGGCGCGGAATTTGAAACACATATATACTTTTATTTAACTTTACTTTTTATATATCTCAATGCGGAAAAAATAGCGCGAGATACAGACACTCCTTTGATTTCACCTCATCGCGACAGCAATTTTAATGTGGTAGATTTTGGTTACAACCTAGAAGCCAAGATAAACCAAGTTAATACGGCATTTATGTTAGCGGCTCATCGTGGTCAAATTGAATCTGTGAATTTGCTTTTGTCCCGAGGAGCGGACAAAGATGCAAAGTCGGATGTTGGTTATACAGCTTTGATAATAGCTGCTCGCGACAACCATCTTGACGTGGTAGACATACTTATATCTCAAGGTTGCAACCTAGAAGCTAAGACAAACGAGGGTCTTACGGCATTTATGTGGGCGGCTCATCGTGGTCACATTGAATCTGTGAATTTGCTTTTGTCCCGAGGAGCAGACAAAGATGCAAAGTCTGACGGTGGTGATACAGCTCTGATTTACGCTGCCGCTGAAGGACGCACAAAGATGGTCGAATTGCTATTATCTCAAGGTTTGGATAAAAATGCGACAGCTATGGACGGACACACCGCTTTAACACTAGCAGCATCAAAAGGACATGCCAACACGGTTTGTCAACTTCTGTCTCATAATGCTTATAATGTGAAAAAGGGCACCAAAACGAGTAGTGGAAACACCGCTCTGTGTGCAGAGGCAACTTACGGTCACGACGACATTGTTAAAATTCTTTTGAAGAACGATTGCAGCATGGATGCAAAAACCAACACTGGCGACACGGCTTTGACATTGGCTGCAACAAATGGACATGCCGACGTGGTAAAATTCCTCATTTCAGCAGGTTGCGACGTGCATGCTAGAAATAATAATGGAGATACCGCTTTAGTTTGTGCAGAACGCAATGGACATGACTGTTTAGTTAAGCTATTATTAGAAAAATAAACGAATGGCGGTATTAGCTCTAGCATTTGATTTTCGTAACCTAGTAAATACAGGCGAATCGTTTAAAATTGCTAAAATGAAATAAAAAAAAGCTAAAGATAACGAATAAATTAATGAAATAAATTAGACGAAATATGCCACCACTTACCTTCCAAAAGGTGAAATTTAAATTCAAGGACGCCAAGTCGTTTCAACTGGCAGGTTCCTCCTGATTGCTTGAGATAACGAACCATTAAATGGCTCAAGCGTAGCAAAAAAGTCAACCCAAATTTTAACAGTTCCTGTAATGATAAATAATAGAATATAAATAACAACTTGTAATTACTGGCCTTAGCAACTTTTCTAAAACAGTTAAATAACTCAGAAATGTCACAAGCAATGTAAATATCACAGCTCATGCATCCAAATAGCTTACCAATAACTTATACATGAAGGGGAAAAATTCTTACACTACGCTATCTATTCACAAATGCAGGGTAGCAATTTAATTATCGCTGCTGAGTAAAGGCCCGATAAATGGTTAAGTGAAGCAATAGCCCAATACAAGTAATTAATTTCGATAAATTTGGAATAGAAGTTTGGGCTCACTAAGTGAAAAGTTACGGGGCCGAAATCCCTTTAACAACGTCTCTGAACTCGTGGCACAGCCTAACAGGACTCCCACCATAACCTTCAATGGCACCTCGGTGTTAACCATGAAAAATGTGGCTACCCAAGCTTCCGCTCCAAAAAATATAACAAAAAATACGACTTAGGGGGTTACTCCGCAAAAGGACAAGAATGCTTACCAGAAATCAGACGCATAAGCTTAAAAATTGCTATTTGCAGTGAGCACGCTGCACGTGAGTTTTTGAGGTAAAAATGATATGCTGCCGTCCGTAATAATTCCCTCATCCAGAAAAATAATCCACATACTCTAGGATTCGTCCTTAGCACATATTACTGTGATATAAGCTATTTACAGTCCCATAAAACAAAGATCTAAATGACGCTTCATGCCATTATCTCTCTCTCTCTCTTTCTCTATCTCTCTTTCTCTATCTCTCTTTCTCTCTCTACATGGTGCAACGCTGGTTGCGGCCTAACAGGCGGCAAATTTTTGTATTTAGAAATAAATCGTCTCACTCTTTATGTTTGTTGTCATCATACTGCCAATAATTTGGCGCTGCTATGTTGTCATCCATATTCATTTAATTTCATAGTGTTTGAAAAACTAAAGACTTGACGATTATATTACTATCATTTGACTTCACGAGAAAGTGTTTACGAGTACACATCTTAACTAAAATCCTTTTTTTAAATCATTTTTTGTCGTTACTATTCATAATCCGTTTGTGAATTTCTTCGTATACTAATATTTTTCATTTTTAAATCTTGCAAAATAACCAAAATCATCAGAATTAAATATTTTTTATAATCAAGTTTGAATGGCAAATTGCCAACTGAAAAACGTGTTTCCGTAGCCAATCCTACTCGCAAAAGGGGTGAATAAATAATATCTACCGGTTTTGTCATTTTAGAAAATTGAAACTAAAAGTTGACCTAAAAATTTATATTAAAAAATTATATTCTTATTATTTAGATCACTATTGAGGTTGAAAATAATCGTAAACAGGTATATTCTCAACATTATTTTGAAATACCTTCTTGTCTATAAAAAATCTATTTATTTGTCCGAGGCCGTTTTTCTTGTTTTAACTGATTGCTGTACCTGTTTCTTTTTATTATCAGTAATAGTACTTTGTGTTGGTTCGGCAAAGCCTAGTCGGTAGAATAAAAACAATTTTATAGGAGACACACACCAGTTAAATAATGGTATGCTTCAAACTAACTCATTGCGATTTACTTCCAAGTTATTTATATTCCATCACATTTAAGAATAGTTTTTGTAAAATATTTCACAGAATTACCGCTTACAATAATGTAATAATGAAAATTGTTGATCTTCGTACTATTTCTAAATAAATGTATTGTACTAGAAGACAATATTGTTTCTGCTTTATTTTTAGTGTTTGTTGCTATAGTGAAAGTGATTATTTTTAGGGGAATACAAGGTCCAGAGTTGTATTGGGTTTCATACTGCACTCTGGACTTTGTACCCGCCTAAAAGTAATCACAGTTTAAAATTTAATGTGTTTATTTAATATCTAGTTTCTAGTATTTGTTAAATTAATTATGAAAAAAATAAAACTAAAATGAAAGCATTTAAACTAGTGATTTTTTTTAACAAGTACCCCCCCCCCCCTCTTCTTTTCGTAATTTTATTCCAAACTTAGAATTTTCACATATGGAAACGCAAAACTACCGCTTACAATATTGTAATAGTGAACATTACTGTTGACTGATTGATTGATTGATTGATTTAATGCAGAGATTTAGATGGGTTAGTAGTGAGCCCACTTTCGCACTTTGACTCTGTGGTCTTTTGTGCCCCCCCCCCCCCGACCCAATTAAAATAGATCTGCACCTTCAACGAGTTTTAGGATGTTTTTTACGAGGTGCTCGTGTGTGAGAGCTACTCCATGTGAAGTTCCCCGGAAGAGTTGCTGTCTTTTGCGGAATAACGCTGGACAGTCAAAAATGTGTGAGTTTGTCTCCTCCTCTTCGTGACATAACCTACAGACTATATCCCCTATGTATATACCTATTTTTTTTAGGTGTTTTCTCAGGTGGTAGTGTCCTGCGAATAGTCCTACCAGCCGTCTAATCTGAGTTCATCCTAGATGGAGGACATCAGTTGTTAGTCTGCGAGAAGGCGTTCATATTATTTCTTTCCTCAGTGTTTGTCCCTGTGTGGCATCCCAGCGAGAAGCATGTTGTCTAGCGGTCCATTTTTCTATGGCTGTTAGGATGCTTTGTTTGGGTATACGGAATACAGGTTCTGGGCCTATAAATGGGGTAGTTTTGCAAAGGCATCTGCCGCTTCGTTTCCCTCTATCCCTGTGTGCCCTGGCAGATAAGAGTGTCAGGTAATTTAGGAATTCTCTTGTTAACACAGAACTGACACGAGGTGATACAAGCGCTTTCAATACCGCTTGACTGTCAGAAAGTATGCTTATGCGTTGTTGGGAATACCCGCGTTTTGCATTTTCCTGAACGCATTGCATTATAGCAAAGATTTCAGCTTGAAATACTGTGGCTTTGGTCCCAAGAGATACACTAATGTCCCCTTTTGGTCTTACGCCATGTATTCCAGCACCCGTGCCCTCTGCTGTTCGGGATCCATCTGTGTACTTGACTAGCCCGTTTGGCAGGTGGGATGAGGTTTCTTGGGTCAAGTCATTGTGATCATACCTCACAGTTAAATGTTTGTCAAAGGAATACTCTGGAAGACTGTAGTCTGTGCCCATTTTTAGGGTGAGGTTGAGTTCGCTCACTGCCTGTATCCGTTAGTGTCCGCACCGTTTCTGGTTGGTGTCCCAGTTTCCGGTGGATTTCATTCTGTATGCTCCAATCTGGGCTTTCCCTTCTAGTTATATGTCTAGCGGTGTTAGTCTCAAGAGAGCTTCCATATATGCTGTTGGAGTGCTGTTCATAACTCCATTGATGCACAAACAAGCCAGTCCCTGTATCCTGGATAGTTTTTTAATTACCGTTTTTTGTTCTACCTTTGGCCTCCATTCCAAGGTGCCATGGGATATCACGGGTGTGACTACTGTTATGTAGTACCGATAAACCATCATTGGTTTCAGTCCCCATATTTTACCAAACATTCGTCTACCCATCATAAAGGCAATTTTTGCTTTGTTTGCTGTTTTGTCTAGGTGTGCATTCGAGTTCAGTTTGGCATCTAGGGTAATATCCAGATATTCAACTTCCTGGCCGACCTGAATTCTTTCACCAAAGATTGTGTGGTTGTTGAAAACCTCTACATTTCTTTTCTTAGTGAAAGGTATTATAGATGTTTTGCTAGGGTTTACCTTGAAGTTTTCCCTATTGCACCACCCTGAGTAATGTTCAGTGCCCTTTGCATGATGGTCGCAATGCTGGTTGGATACTTGCCTCTTATGAGAATGACTATGTCATCTGCATAGCCTTGGGTGTAAAACCCTTCATCATTGAGTGTCTGCAGGAAATCGTTTACTACCATGTTCCACAGTAGTGGGGATAGAACACCCCATTGTGGACAACCTTTGACAGCACGTACCTTGAGGGATTCTTCTGTATCTAACGTCCCTCTAACATGGTTTTTATCCATCTGTTTGTCATGTCGTCAACGCCATGTCTTAGGGTTGCAGTCATTATTGATTCGGAGGTATTATCAAATGCTCGCTCTATGTCCAAGAAATCAGCTAGAGTTATTTCCTTGTTGGTTTTCGACACTTCTACCCTACTAATTAGGTTGTGAAGTGCCGATTCGCATGATTTTCCTAGTTGATTTGCAAATTGGCTACGATGTATGGGATTGCCTTTTAAGGCCCCATCTCGTATGTGCCTGTCTACCAGTTTTTCCATAGCCTTTAAACAAAAAGACGTTACGCTAATCGGTCTCTATGCCTTTAGCCGGGTGTACGATGCTAGCCCTTGTTTGAGAATGAAGCCGACCTTGATCGGTTTCCACGCCAGTGGCAAGTAGTTTCCCGCTAGACATAAGCAAAAGATCTTAATTAGGATCGGTACCAGAAAGTCTATTCCCAGCTGCAGTGGAGCGGGGAAGATTTCATCTGGTCCGGGCGATTTCTAAGGTGAGAAGGATTTTACAACCCACTATACCTTGCTATGACTGATTACTTCCTTAGCTACCTTCCACTCGTCCCTCACGGGCCTCTTTGAGAAGTTGCTAGGGACTGGCTGTGATGTCATGTCAGCCTGATCAACCATCAGTGCTCCTGGAAAGTGTGCTTGAATTAGCATCTCCAGAGTTTTTATTTTACTGGTTGGGTATTCCTGTGTCGGTTTTAGCATGTTTCCGACTGGAGTTTAAGGGTCTTTTGACAGAACTTCGTGGAGGCGTGCTGATTCTCTGGTGCTTTCAATGTCCCCACAGAAGCTCCTCCATGAGTCTGTTTTTGCTTTCCTCAGAGCTTTGTTATATTCGGTTAGAGCTTGAGCATGTAGGTCCCACTCTCCGGTCCTCTGCTCTGTTAAAGAGTTTTTGTGCTCTTTTTTCAGGTTAACCAGGTTTTCATTCCACCATATGACCTTCCTGTTAGTCTGTCTCTTCCTTAATGGACAGTTGATTTCATATGAGGTTAGTATGGCGTCATTCATTTGGTCCACAATGACCTCAATGTCTGCTGATGTATGGATATGGGTTTTAGCATCGGATAACTTGCTAAGAAGTTCCTCCCTGTATGCAGCACAATCAGTTTTCCTAGGTAACCGGGTAAGTATACCAAATAATCAAAAATCTAATTACGCAAGTAAAGCATAAATCGTAATACACAAAAAACCATCATAGCAAATCTATAGATCGTACTTATAAACCAAATCAACAAACAATACATAATTATAACGCTACAAAAACCTTTCAGGTAAACACGGCACAAGGTGCTTAGCTGGTGAATGTGGCAACCAGGCAGTTCGTTGGCCACGAAGATGGCCTCGCAACAGGCAGCTGATGACCCTCGTTGCAAGAGCAGCGATAGCAGGGGGATGGCAGCAAACCCAGCCACAGGAATGGATAGCACGCAGACTCGCAAGTGCAGGCAGAAGAAATCACTCCAATACTAAAACCATTCCAGGTAAAAATAAGTTTCCAAGTGGGTAGTAAAAAGACTAAAAATACAACATCCTAGGTACACAACCGCGCTAAACGGAAGAAGCTGAAAGTAACCTGACGAGTGGTGACGAACAGCCTTGCACACGGTCCGATGGGAGAGAATACTCAACATATCTGCTATAAAGCGTAACGAACGCCGGCAGCAACACACCAAAGCCTACCATGGCGTTCCAGAGGGTACGATGCCTCACATATCCTTCCAAAATGAAGTTAACTATATCCCAAAGCTTTTAACGAAGCAAAAGATACCAACTTTTTACGACCGAATCGAGGATGGAAAAGAATGAAAGTTTGCCAAAGCAGTCCACAATCTCAGGTTATCGAAAGTTCCAAAATTTGAAAAAGGAAAGAAAATAAGAATGCAGGTGTATGTGCCAAGCTGATAAACACAACTGTATCTTGTTCCAAAAATTGAGAATGATGTTAATAGGGTTGCTTAACTATTTAGGGAAGATGTACTGTATATTTGGGGAATAAATGTGAATAGTAGAATTTAATTAATTATTTCAAATATTGCATGCAAAACGACAAAATGAGCGTAACAGTATATCAGAGGATTTATCATATATTAGCTCACCTCTGGCTTGTCCGAGTCTCATTATTTGGCCCCTTGCTATCCATGGTTTCTAGATGAGGGCCACATCGATGTCCTCGGTTTATTACCGGCTGCATAATACAGGCGTGGCTCCCCTACTGTCTTGGAGGTTTACTTGCAGTAGCCTCAGGACATTTGCTGGTGCTAGCGCCATCTTGTCCGTCAGAGGTAGCAACAGATAGACATCTGAACGTTGCTCTACCTGGACCTAGACATGGCTTCATGTTCAGGTTACGGAAAGTTGTTAAGGATGTCTCGTCGATCAACATGATCAGTGTCCTGCCTTTAGGTTCCTATACACTGTTGATGACTCGCCAGTCCTGTGTCTTCATGTTCTTGTTCTGGGTCTTAAGGAGATCAATAATTTCTTTCTGCGGTTTGGTACTAAAGGGTTTGGAAGCCCACATAAGTACTTTGGCCGCATTCAGGATCTTCTCGGCTGGTTCTATTCTGAGCCTAGCTCCCTCCCACAACTGGAGCTTTGGAGTCGTGGTTATCAGCCATGACTTCGTTTCCTCGTTTTTGCAGGAGAGGATAACTGCACTTTTATCAAAGTAGCAGCTGTTGAACTATAGTCCTGTTCCTTCCTCTCCGGGTTGGATTTGTCCCAACAGTGCAGACTATACTTTTTCGGCTTGTTCCTCCGTCAGGCGTGTCTCAGAAAAGTCCTGAGGAGCTATAGCCATTTTTAATCTTGTAACGGCTGCCTTCTAGGTTTCTTTGCTGAACATACATTCAACCAATGCGGATCGTATAAATTCGTGTGCGAGTGTATACCAGATATAAATTCACCTGGTCGTGTTTATTGGGAAATTAAGTAAATACATAATAAAGGTAAGTTTCGCAATTTAGAATGGGGGACAGCTCGGGTGGCGAGAGGCCACCCCCTGATGAATCAAATAAGATGGCAACAGAGGAACAATTGCATTATGACTTAAATAATAAATATAAAGTTAGCGATACCGGTCCATTTTACGTTTTCGTGGAGCCCGCTGATAAAAATATTAATCGCCTATCGCCCGTCCGTGTGGGCCATTATTTATTCAATAACACTTTATTTAAGAATGACATTACTGGTATAAAAGCTGTAGGTCGAAGTAAAGTTAAAATAATTTTTAAGACCTATACTTGTGCAAATGCTCTTATTAATCACGAAATTATGGTATCAAATAAATTGGTTGCTTACATTCCTTCCTTTTTTAATCATAAAAAGGAAGTTATTAGAGAAGTAGATACTTTCTTAGAGGAGTCGTATATTTTAGAAAATATAATCAGCCATAAAAAAGTAATTGAAGTCAAAAGAATGAAAAGGAGAGTATTAAATTCAGACAATGAAGCAGTTCTAGTTTCTAGGCAAATGTTAATAGTGACATTTGAGGGTAATATTATTCCTCAAACTGTAACCATAGATCTTGTTAGGTTTGCAGTCAAACCGTATATTTACCCCGTGGTACAGTGCTTTGGTTGTTTTCGCTTTGGGCATACGGCTAAACAATGTAAATCTACATCTAAATTGTGTAAAAAATGTAGCCAAACACATGAAAGTGATGAAGATTGTCAGAACTCTCAATATTGTATTCATTGTAAAGAATACAACCACTCACCCCTCTCGAAAAATTGCCCAACATATAAACAGCAATACAAAATTAAGGAAATTATGTCCAAAGAAAATACAACATTCAAAGAAGCACAAATATTAGCAAATAACCCATCATACGCTAAAATAACAACAAATAATAGATTTGGTGTTTTAAATAATCTAATAATTTTCCTTATTTACAGCCGCGCGTTAGTGGAATGATTACCCCAAATATTAGTAGTGTTCCTATGCCTAATAAATCTAATATAAGTGAGTTGTATTGGGTTTCATACTGCACTCTGGACTTTGTCCCCGCCAGAAGTAATCACAGTTTAAAATTTAATATGTTTCTTTAATATCTAGTTTCTAGTATTTGTTAAATTAATTATGAAAAAAATAAAACTAAAATGAAAGAATTTAAACTAATGATTTATTTAACAAGAACCCCTCCCCCCCTCTTCTTTTCGTAATTTTATTCCAAACTTAGAATTTTCACATGTGGAAACGCAAAACTACCGCTTACAATATTGTAATAGTGAACATTACTGTTGACTGATTGATTGATTGATGGATTTAATGCAGGGATTTAGATGGGTTAATAGTGAGCCCACTTTCGCACTTCGACTCTGTGGTCTTTTGTGCCCCCCCCCCCCCTGACCCAATTATTATAGATCTGCACCTTCAACTAGTTTTAGGAGGTTTTTTACGAGGTGCTCGTGTGTGTGAGCTACTCCATGTGGAGTTCCCCGGAAGAGTTGCTGTCTTTTGCGGAATAACGCTGGACAGTCAAAAATTATGTGTGAGGTTGTCTCCTCCTTTTCGTGACATAACCTACAGACTATATGCCCTCTGTATATACCTATTTTGTGTAGGTGTTTTCTCAGGTGGCAGTGTTCTGTGACTAGTCCTACCAGTTCATCCTAGATGGAGGACATCAGTTGTTAGTCTGCGAGAAGGCGTTCATATTATTTCCTTTCCCGGTGTTTGTCCCTCTGTGGCATCCCAGCGAGAAGCATGTTGTCTAGCGGTCCATTTTTCTATGGCTGTTAAGATGCTTTGTTTGGATATACGAAATACAGGTTCTGGGCCTATAAATGGGGTAGTTTTGCGAAGGCATCTGCCGCTTCGTTTTCCTCTATCCCTGTGTGCCCTGGCACCCAACTGAACTAAACAGTGTTCTGTTCAGATAAGAGTGTCAGGTGATTAAGGAATTCTCTTGTTAACACAGAACTGACACGAGGTGATACAAGCGCTTTCAATACCGCTTGACTGTCAGAAAGTATGCTTATGCGTTGTTGGGAATATCCGCGTTTTGCATTTTCCTGGACGCATTGCATTATAGCAAAGATTTCAGCTTGAAAGACTGTGGCTTTGGTCCCAAGAGATACACTAATGTCCCCTTTTGGTCTTACGCCATGTATTCCAGCACCCGTGCCCTCTGCTGTTCGGGATCCATCTATGTACTTGACTATACCGTTTGGCAGGTGGGATGAGGTTTCTTGGGTCAAGTCATTGTGATCATACCTCAGAGTGAAATGTTTGTCAAAGGAATACTCTGGAAGACTGTAGTCTGTGCCCACTTTTAGGGTGAGGTTGAGTTCGCCCACTGCCTGTGTCCGTGTCCTAGTTTCCGGTGGATTTCATTCTGTATGCTCCAATCTGGGCTTCCCCTTCTAGATATATGTCTAGCGGTGTTAGTCCGAAGAGAGCTTCCATTAATGCCGTTGGAATGCTGTTCATAACTCCATTGATGCACAAACAAGCCAGTCTCTGTATCTTGAATAGTTTCTTAATTACTGTTTTTTGTTCTACCTTCGGCCACCATTCCAAGGTGCCATAGAATATCACGGGTCTGACTACTGTTATGTAGTACCAATAAACCATCATTGGTTTCAGTCCCCATGTTTTACCAAACATGCGTCTACCCATCATAAGAGCGATGTGTGCTTTGTTTGCTGTTTTGTCTAGGTGTGCATTCGAGTTCAGTTTGGCATCTAGGGTAATATCCAGATATTTAACTTCCTAGCCGACCTGAATTCTTTCACCAAAGATTGTGTGGTTGTTGAAAACCTCTACATTTCTTTTCTTAGTGAAAGGTATTATAGATGTTTTGCTAGAGTTTACCTTGAAGTTTTCCCTATTGCACCACCCTGAGTAATGTTCAGTGCCCTTTGCATGATGGTCGCAATGCTGGTTGGATACTTGCCCCTTATGAGAATGACTATGTCATCTGCATAGCCTTGGGTGTAAAACCCTTCATCATTGAGTGTCTGCAGGAAATCGTTTACTACCATGTTCCACAGTAGTGGGGATAGAACACCCCATTGTGGACAACCTTTGACAGCACGTACCTAGAGGGATTCTTCTGTATCTAACGTCCCTCTAACATGGTTTTTATCCATCTGTTTGTCATGTCGTCAACGCCATGTCTTAGGGTTGCAGTCATTATTGATTCGGAGGTATTATCAAATGCTCGCTCTATGTCCAAGAAAGCAGCTAGAGTTATTTCCTTGTTGGTTTTCGACACTTCTACCCTACTAATTAGGTTGTGAAGTGCCGATTCGCATGATTTTCCTAGTTGATTTGCAAATTGGCTACGATGTATGGGATTGCCTTTTAAGGCCCCATCTCGTATGTGCCTGTCTACCAGTTTTTCCATAGCCTTTAAACAGAAAGACATTAGGCTAATCGGTCTCTATGCCTTTAGCAGGGTGTACGATGCTCGCCCTTGTTTGAGAATGAAGCCGACCTTGATCGGTTTCCACGCCAGTGGCAAGTAGTTTCCCGCTAGACATAAGTAAAAGATCTTAATTAGCATCGGTACCAGAAAGTCTATTACCCGCTGCAGTAGAGCGGGGAAGATTTCATCTGGTCCGGGCGATTTCTAAGGTGAGAAGAATTTTACAACCCACTATACCTTGCTATGACTGATTACTTTCTTAGCTACCTTCCACTCGTCCCTCGCGGGCCTCTTTGAGAAGTTGCTAGAGACTGGATGTGATGTCACGTCAGCCTGATCAAACATCAGTGCTCCTGGAAAGTGTGCCTGAATTAGCATTTCCAGGGTTTTAATTTCACTGGTTGTGTATTCCTGTGTCAGTTTTAGCATGTTCCCGACTGGAGTTCAAGGGTCTTTTGACAGAACTTTGTGGAGGCGTGCTGTTTCTCTGGTGCTTTCAATGTCCCCACAGAAGCTCTTCCATGAGTCTGTTTTTGCTTTCCTCATAGCTTTGTTATATTCGGTTAGAGCTTGGGCATATAGGTCCCACTCTCCAGTCCTCTGCTCTGTTAAAAAGTGTTTGTGCTCTTTTTCCCAGGTTGACCAGGTTTTCATTCCACCATATAACCTTCCTGTTAGTCTGTCTCTTCCTTAACGGACAGTTGTTTTCATATGAGGTTAGTATGGCGTCATTCATTTGGTTCACAATGACCTCAATGTCTGCTGATGTATAGATATAGGTTTTAACATCGGATAACTTGCTAAGAAGTTCCTCCCTGTATGCAGCACAATCAGTTGTCCTGGGTAACCGGGTAAGTATACCAAATAGTACAGATCCTTCACAAGCAAGAACAATTATATATAGTAACTAGCTTTTACCCGCGACTTCGTTCGCGCGAGGTTCGTTATTTGTGTATTAAATAATGTACCGCCCCACCCCGCCCCGTCTCGACCCTTCCCGCCCCGTCCCGCCCCTTTCCCTCCCGTCCAGTCCCGTCCCTTCCCGTCCCGTCCCGCCCCTCCTCTTCCATCCCATCCCCTCCCCTTCCATCCCATCTTTTTCCTTCCCTTTCCGTCCCGTCCGTCCCGCCCCGCCCCGCCCCGTCCCGCTTTGCCCCGTCCCGTCCCGTCCCGTTCCGTCCCTTCCCTTCCCGTCCAGTCCCGTCCCGCTCAGTCCCGTCCAGTCCGTCCCGTTCCGTCCAGTCTAGTCCCGTCCCGTCCCGTTTCTTCCCTTATGTCATGTTCACCGTCTTGGACTTAAAAATAAATGCCATTTTTGCAATCAACGTCCCAATAAACCTCAATAACGACACCCATATCGATTTTTAGGCTTACTTAACCCATTTCACCCCCTAAGGGGTTGATTTTCGGAAAATCACGAAATACGTGTTTGCTTATTTGTTTTTAGGAGTACTCCTACGAAGTTTCAAGTCGAAATGTCTATTTAATATTATTTTTCCATACAAAATTGGAACCCCCATTTTACCCCTTTAGGGGTTGAATTTCGAAATATCCTTCCTTATTCCTTGTATACATCATAAAGGGAACCTCTGTGCAAAATTTCAGCTTTCTAGGTCCAAGGGTTTGGGCTGGGCGTTGATGAGTCAGTCAGTCAGGACTTTTAGAAATATATATAAGATTGCAATTCTATGCTTTATCTACTTCTTCTCATGGTGCCTTATCCGTTCCGGACATTGGCGATCAGCATGGCTATTCTCACTTTGTTGGCGGTTAGTCTGAACAGTTCTATTGACATGAGGCCGTACCAGTCTCTGAGGTTTTTCAACCAGGAATGCCGTCTTCTTCCTGGGCCTCTATTTGCTTCTAATTTACCCTGTAGTATGAGTGTAAGATGCGGTATTTATAATTTCGCATCACATGTCCAAGATATTCGAGTTTGCGGATCTTTACCGTATTTAATATTTCTCGTTCTTTGCCCAGTTTCCTCAGCACTTTCTCGTTTGTTTCGTGGGCGGTGTACGGTATTTTCAGTATTCGTCTGTATATCCACATCTCGAAAGCATTTAACCTATCCGTGATTTCTTTATTTATTGTCCAGGCTTCCGCACCATAGAGGAGAACAGAGAACACATAACACTTTGCCATCCTTATTTTCAGTTTTAGACTGAGGTCTTTGGCTAAAAAGAATCTTTTCAGTTTTGCAAAAGCGGCCCTTGCTTTTTCTATGCGGCATCGTACTTCGCCCCGGTAACACCAGCTGTCATACACGGTGGTTCCCAAGTATTGATAAGTTTTCACTTGTTGTACGACTTGCCCATTTATATATAATATTCCTTGTTGAGGATTTTCTGATTTTGACACCACCATATATTTGGTTTTTGTGATGTTTAACTCTAGGCCATATTGCTCCGATTGTTGTTTTACTCTCGTTAGAAGGTTCTGAAGCTCGTCTAAGGAGTTAGCGACAATGGCAGCATCGTCCGCGTATCTGATGTTGTTGATATTTTCACCGTTTACTTTAATTCCAGGTTGCCCTTAGAGTGCCTCTCGGAAAATGCCTTCAGAGTAAAGATTAAATAACGTGGGGGAGAGGACGCATCCTTGTCGTACTCCTCTCTTGATTTCAATTTCGTTCGATGTGCTGTTGTCCACTAATACTGTCGCCGTCTGTTCCCAGTAAAGCTTAGAGATTATTCGTATGTCTTTGCCATCGATTCCTGATGTCATTAGTATCTCGATTAGCTTGCTATGTCTGATTTTATCGAAAGCTTTACTGTAGCCTATGAAACAGATGTACGCGTCATGGCTCATGTCCCTACATCTCTGAACGAGGACCTGTAGTGCAAACACTGCTTCACGTGTTCCCGAACTCAGTAATTTAATAAAATATTCAACAACAAAATTCCTAGAAATTTTTAGTTGCTAGGCTACTTGCTACGAAGTGAAAGGAAAAATAGTCGCCCGAAGAAATCCCCCGGAAAAAACGTCACAGCAAATGCCGCAAGGAAAAATGCTCTCAGAAATAAATTCTCCTGGAAAAACCAAGAAAACAAAATGCAAGCTACAAAATGACATTAGCAATTGATAATTAAGTTTTACTTTAACATTACTATTTTGTTAAAAAAAAGCTATACTATTGAATCTAGGACAAAAAAAACCGGACAAAACCCCCGGACTAAAATCTCCCGACAAAGAAATCGCGGACAAAAAACCTCTGTAAAAACTCTCCTGGCAAAAAACGGACAAATTAATTTTAAATTGTTTTCATTTCTGATTAGTCGCATACCTCAATGCGTACACAGCAGTAGCTGATCTCTTTATAATTTCCTAATGTTATTTTTTATATACATATCTGATACGCTACGAGACACACTGTATATTTTAAAAGGTTAACCATATGGTATTTGAAAACAAAGGAACAAACAAAAGAACTGAGACGTCGAATAGAAATGTTGAATTTGTCATTTTCCGACTGTAGCCCGGAAATAAAAAGAGTATTCTGTTTGTGTTGTGTTGCCCTCAAAATGTGCAAATCATTTTTTTAATAACGAATATTTCCATTCAATCAAATCGAAAATTGAACATCCTGTACACATAATATGTTGAGGTTTTTGTCCAGAGGGTATTTTGTTGGAGGGACACAAATCAGGATATATTATTTAAATAAGGACTTGAAATTTGTTTTATTTTCTGTTTTGTGGAATTTCTTTTCATTTATAAATTTGCTATTTGTAAAAATAAACGTATCATAAAAGGATATAAATGGCCCTGTCTAAGCAAGTACAATGTTTCATCTAATCTGCTTTACGAGAAAGCTATTAATCACTTCTTCCAGAAAGTATTAAGAGGATAATATTTCTGTGCAGATAAGGATTGACAGCCAGTAGATTCTCATCAAATAAACAAGCAAAAACTTTCTTTAAAAATTCGCGTTTCAAAATTATTTTGCTCACGCTTGTTTCACGCCGAGTTGACTCGCGGCCAGTTGGCCGCGCCCAGTTGGCCGCGCCCAGTTGGCCGCGCCCAGTTGGCCGCGCCCAGTTGGCCGCGCCCAGTTGGCTGCGCCAACTTGTCCTAAACCGGTTAGGTAATATGTCTTCGTTATCCATGTTGTTCCCACAAGTATGGAGGAAAGGGTGTCGACACGCACGGAGCTCCCTGTATGCGTGACGGGCTAAATACAAAGGGGTGCGCCAGGTGCCCCGAGGCTGGTCGTTACGGACCAGGCTGCCTCCTGGCCATACATCCCTTCGGCGCGCACCGTACCTTGGGATTCGAGGAGTTTTTATAGTGGGGCCCCATGCACACGAACCAGGCGGTTAATCCCAGTTCCCCGTGCCCCAGGTTGACACTACCCTGAGCGCCGAAGGCCACTCAGGGGTCGTTCCATCAAACACTGGTGGTTTACGGTATGTGGGTTGGTCTGCGACAGCTGTGCTGCTAACCAGTCATTCCCATAAACGAGGACGCACCCGGTTTGGGCTCAACCAACATGGCAATTAAGCCATGCTCTCGGGTGAACATTACTGTAATTCGTACTATTTCTTAATAAAAAATGTATTACAGAGTAAGAGACTTTAAAAATATAATGTTCTAACGTTTAAGTACTCTATTATTACATAATTAATCTTGAGGTATGATTAATTTTTATAAAATTACTTACTAGTCTTGAGGTACGATATCATAAGAACATATTAACATCAATTAAATCCTCACTGAACATTTTTTGCATATTAGTCTTGTAAAAAACCAAGCTATTCCACTCTCAGAGCATTATCTGTCTCCTCAATATAATAATCAAAGAAATCCTGATAAAAATGACACCTCTTCGCACTTGAAATTCTTCTGATTATTCTTAAAGTCTTCTTTATTCTTTTTTTGACTACCATGAAAGCTGTCAGTATCTCACTGAATTACAGATATTTCATGAACTTTATTTGAGGCTGTTTTAAATCACTGAAAATGTGATCGTTTAATTAAGCTAACAAAATTTTACGATTTAAGTCGTAGTACTGGTCTTACTTACAACAAACTATTAGATTAACTTCTGTTGATTTAATGTCATACAACTCATAAAAGCGCAGCCAATTAATGTATCTTTTAAATAAATATCTTACATTTTTGGCTCACTTTCCGGTTTCCATTAAACTGTTTGTATTTAACAACATGACGCATAGCAAGTAACGTGCACCTCGGGTATACCGAATTTTTATCAGACACCATGGGATTATAACTTGTTGACATTTAGATAAAACACAGATAATCGCCAATGTTGGAATTTCTATATTTCAGTTACTAAGTTTCTTCGTACTCGTTCAGGAATATAAAACGTTTAAAGTGCCAGATGGATGAAAATCATGATAGTGCCCCAACGGTATGATTTCCTTCAACTCATTTTATGTAAACGCTATGTTTTTCATTTAAATTTTATATTTAATAAGCAGTATAGGAAACTGTCTACTAAGAAAATCTCTAGGATTTCTTCTGCATAGTCTGCATAGTAATAGTAAATTCAACGGAGAACGTAAGCAGAATTGTGTTAAACGTTTAACGAGAGCAAGCATGTAATTCGGAAAGATTCATCAAGGATATTCTAAAATAAACATAAAAAATTTAAAATGACCTGCCTACGAGTAGATATTTTCGCAAGTCTCTTTGAAAGCATGGCATTTTTATTTCATATTATTTTTGCAAAACGAAATCAAATTATATTATAAATATTTGTAGCTTGAGGTGTGAATTAACATGACTTATCAGATTGTCAACTACGTTTTTATCGTATGCACTTATATTATTACATAAATGTCGATGCAATAATGGTGCAGGGTGAGAAACGCTAATACTATCAATATTCCAAAAATTTACCAATTGATACAAGCTATTTTTGTTCAATGTACAATGACTGCTTAAAGAACTTTTAAAAATAGTAAATTATACGTTTTGTTGCTTATCAAACATACTTAAAAAATATAACTTATTAGTAATCTTTTTATAGAATGCTATTATAGCCCTTCAAAGCAAATGCACCAGGTTGTCAAAATCGTTATTATACTTAAAGATAAAAAACACTTAGCTCCAACCGTGACAGCAATTGATAACGAAGCTTCTGAATTTAGTAATTTTGAAATATTTCGACAGAAAAATGCTATTTTGTATTCCCTTAGAGAAAACTAAAGTATGGCACACTATCAGCAGATTATTTAAAATGGATTTCGGTGTGCAATAGCAATCTTGGTGAGTCGTAAATTTAGAAAACAATAAGACTGTGAGTTGCATTTTACCTTGTTTATACAAGGTTATCATAAAGTAAAGGATATACTTCAGTGTATTATATATTTTTAACAAATTAAGCTAATAACAAGAAGTAAACGAAACTTAATTTCTTAAATAATGAAACTTTGTACGGCCAAAACTGGTTACCACAAATGTTAAATATGACCTCCATTTTGTTGGTGTACGATTACCAACCTTTCATTCAAATGTTTCATCATTATGTAACATTTCTGGTTGAATAGCACTCTTTTGCTGCCTAACTTCGTCTTTTAATTCTTGCAGTGTTGTTAGGCGTATTCTCAACATTAATTTTTTAAAATAACTCCACAGTCAGTAATCCTCTGGGTTAAGATCAGGTGATCTTGGTGCCATAAATTCATAAAATGTCTGCTTAAAATTGAGATGAGTTTGTTTTGACATCTGTGTCAATAGTTGTAATGACAACACTTTTGTTTTTCACAGATACAATACAATCCCATTATTTAAGCAATTTCGTTTATTTTTTGTTGTTGGCTTAATTTGTCAAAATTATATAAGAATTTAAGTTATAAACTCTATAATAACCCCATAATTGTTTCGCCAAGAGCCGTATTTTTTTTTTGTTAATTTCAAGTTTCACTTTATTTATTTCTTGTTTTCAAATGTGAACATTATTCTTTTACGTCTTAGTCTAAAGCATCTTGAAATTAATTTTGTTAATTTTTCGTGTATTTTCCAAATATGCTAGGAACAGTTTGGCTAGGAAGCTTTTGCTAGGTATTTTCGTGTCCTGATATCATTATATTTGACTTGCACAATCCAAGCTTTCTTCTTATTCTGGTATAATATACTTCTTCCTAGTTTTAGATAGTATACTAATCACTCAAATTTAGTACATAGAGTAAGACACACTTGGATACCAAGATTTTCTTCTTTAGTCGTTCACTTCCTGATAGTGGAGTTGATAAGCATAACAATCGTTCACTTTGTGATACTAACATGAAATTTGGCACAGAGTTAAAGGTTTTTTTGGCGAACAACATGTGATATAGTGCCAAGCGAAAAAAATTATTTTTCGGCGGCCATCTTGAAAAAAATAAGTTTGAGAACAGTTTTTTTGCGATTATCTTGAAAACCGTGTACTTATGGCAAAAAAAGTCCTGAGTAAAGTTGAAGAACACAAGATTGACTACAAAATAACATTTATGCTTTTTTGTCATAGACCAAATGGTTTTCCTACAATTAGGCCAAATAGCGGTACGATTGTCAAGCATTATTTAATATGATGTCGCGTAGATCGTTTAGTACGTTACCGACAGTATTATTGTTATGAGTAATATGATACATAAAAATAATACGTTTGTAACAATAATAATAATATTTCACTGAACCCTCGTGTGCGGTCGGGCTTCGGCTATGTTGGGACACGGAACGAGCTCCCAACAGAGCCGAACCCTGACCCCGCGCGAGGGGCTGGTGAATTGTTTCCAGCTTCGGCTGTGAAAGTGAATTCTTAATTCCATGGATAATAATAATAATAATTAATACTTATAATTTGATCTTTGTATTTCAGGTTTGAGTATTAAGTTGTATAAGAAGTAAACAACAATTTCGTTGTGGCATCACAAGCACCTAGTACTTCATCAGGCATAGTGACAACCAATTGGAATATGTGCATTTTTTGCCAGAAAAGTGATAACCGTCCTGTCAGCTGTCCTGGAAAAACAAAATGTAAAGACTCCGGAGCTAGATAGCACACAGCTGCTAACAATTTAGAAGAGTTTGCGAAACTTGGACATCTTCCTTTCAATATTTCCCACTTGGATGACGAAGACGGCAGAGCAAGAACACTCACAAGATATCAATCAATTTGGCATAAAGCATGTAGAGATATATATAACAACACGAAGTTACAAAGGCTCACTAAACAATCTGGTGAAAAAGATTCTGAAATTGAACCTGATTCTAGTAATATAAAATTTACCAGGGCAAAGGCCGATTCGAAAATTACCATGACTGAATATAGGTGTTTCTTTTGTAACGAAAAAGACGTAGCAACTGCTCTTTGCGAGGCCAAAACATTTGCACTGGATGTTCATGTTAGAGAATCGACTATACTGACACAAGACACTTGCTTGTTGGCTAAGTTGAGTGCCGGTGACGTGGTAGCTTCAGAGGCCAAATGCCATAAAAGATGTCTTGTAAGGCTGTATAATAATGCAAGAAAACTCCAGAATTAAGGTATCGAAGGTAGAACAGACGCAAATATAGCACACAGTTTTGTATTTGCCTAGTTGCTGTTTACGAGTCACAACTTACCCCACCTGTAGCACCTATTTTCAAGTTATCAAACCTCTGCAAAATGTACGATGAACGTGTCATTCAATTGGGCTATAATTCGGAAAGTAAGGTGAATCCCACAAGGTTAAAGGAAAAATTATTAGCTTATGCACTCGGGCGTGTTCCGTGGGGTGTGTTGTTTTTACAAATTTTTGGAAATTCTGTGTTCTTCCATTCTTTGTATGTGTTCATTCCACTTTCGCCTTCTTGTTCTACCCCATCGTACTATGCCTTCAACGCCACATTCTTCTCTTATTTGCTGATTGGTCACTCGGTCCATTAGTGTTCTTCCAGTTATACATCTTAGGACTTTCATTTCGTTTGTTCTCAAGATTTGTTTTGTTTTGCGCGTATCTGCCCTCGTTTCGATGCTATATGCTAACACGGGCCCAACACAGGTCTTGTATATCTTTACTTTGCTCTCTGTAGCCGCCATACTTTTATTCCTCCAAACTATACATATTTTCACTAAAAAGCAAAGACCGCTTCAATCACTACCGCCGACAAAAGAAGCTCTTGTTCAGCAGGTAAAGCGTGCAGTTTTCCAGGGAGCTTTTATATGGAGACAATGTTTGATTTCAAACCCAAATCATCCAGATCCTGAATCTTGGGGGTGGCAACTGGAAGAACGAGTTTACCAGCCACTTTGGACCACATCTCCAGAAGATACTTCAGCGTGTCAGGTGCTGGTTTCT
>CALNHX010009749.1:0-46749 GCA_940337035.1 Agriotes lineatus
CCATGCAGCGAAATATCTTCCAGCTTCTGGAATGCACTGCATCAGCAAAAAAGAAAAAGGTAAAGGTTCAGGGTCATTTAAATTCCCCCAGCTGGGGGCCCCTTGCGTCCCTCTTCAGCCAATAACGGGAATATTTCAGAATGGGTGGAGAATGCAAGAGAGGCCAGGAAAGGTGGAGAAGTACTGCCCCGACATTCGCTTCAGAGAAGGTACTCTGTTGACTCAGGAAAACCACCTAAAAACCTGAATCAAAGAAGGCGGCCAAGGGAATCGAACCCACGACCTCTCGAATACTAAGCAGACGTGGTAACCACTAGTCCACAGAGCTCGGTCCATCAGCAAAAACATTCGATCAGGCGATGCCATTTCAAGGTCTTGCATCATCAGAAATTGTTAACAATACTAACTAATAGGTCAAGAAAAAAAATGACTGTGTTAAATTGCGTTATTAAAACGAAATGACAAGAAGACACCTCCATAAGCAAACCTAAGCTAGAGTTCGTATTTAGGGGATTACCCCGCCCGAATCAAGCAAGCAGCGGCGCACACGTGCTTGCATGTAGTCAAAAAGTAGTGGAGAGAGCAATGAGAATATATCGGCCGATATATCGGCGTATCGGCCTCGATTATATCGGTATCGGCCGATATATCGGTATCGGCCAAAAAACCCGTATCGGTGCATCCCTAGATAACAATTGAAATCCAAAAGTGTAATACTTAATTTCAAATATTTCTTAAGTGTGAAGTTGGCGTTTTGATGTGTCAAATCCAATTTCTGGCTTGAAATTAAGCTAATGTTACGTGATGCTCGGTTATTGTTGAATAACAATTGAAATTCAGAAGTGTAGCACTCAATTTAAAAAAATATATATGCGTAACTTTACGTTTCCATATATGAAATTCAAATTTCGATATGCGAAACTTAATTTCTGATGTGAAATTCATCAAAATTTATGTGATGAGTAGCAATAGAGGTTCAGAGGTGTTACGCAAGGTTTTAAATATTTCTTTCGTATAATGTTAAATTATTGATATGTGAAATCCAATATCTGACGTGAAATTCAGATAATATTGTGCAAATATGCTTATTGTTATTGAATTTCAGAGATGCCACACTCAGATTTTAATATTTCTTTTGAGTGATACTCTTGTTTCGAAAATGAAATTCAATTTTCAACGTGAAATTCGTCAAAAGTTATGGGAGTTCATGGTATTGTTGAATATCAATTGAATTTCCGAGGTTTGACACTCAATTTTTAAAATTTGTATTATGCCCGAAGTTCGTGTTTCGATTGGTGAAATTCAATTTCTAATGTGAATGAAATTCATCTAAAGTTATGGAATTTCGGTTATTGTTTAATAACAATTGAATTTCCAAGGTTTGACATTCAATTTTTAACATTTCTTATTACATACTAACGATCGTTTTTCGACATATGAAGTTGAATTTCTCATGTGAAATTCATCTAAAATTATGTAATTTCTGTTATTGAGGAGTAGCAATTGAGTTTCAGACGTGTAGCACATTTTTAATATTTCTAGTGCGTGATGTTTATTTTTTGATTGATGAATGTCAATTTCTAACGAGAAATTTAGCTAAAAATGTGTGAATCTCGCTTATTGTTGGTCGAGAATTGAATTTCAGAGCTGTGGCACTCAATCTTCAATATTTCTTATGCGTGATATACGTGGTTCTATATGTGAAATTTACCTAAAGTTATGTGAATTCCGGTTAATGTTGACTAACAATTGAACTAACGATGTTTGACACTCATCTTATGCTTGAAATTCGCGTTTTGGTATGTGAAATTCAATTTATGATATGAAATTTTTCTAATGTTATGTGAATTTTGGTTATTGTTGAATATCAATTGAGTTTAAGAGGTGTAACACTCAATTATATTTACATATATTTCTTATGATCGATGTTTGTTTTTTATATTTAAATTTAATTTCTGGCCTGACATTCAACCAGTATTATGAGAATATAAGTTATTGATAAATAACAATTTAAATTCAGAGGTGTAACACTCGATTTGTAATATTTCTTATACAGGAAGTTCGCTTTTCATTCCTGAAATTCACCTAATGTTAATGTGAATTCTAGTGACTGATGAGTGACAACTAGTTCAGAGGTGTAATACCCAATTTTTAATATTTCTTCCAGTGGGAGTTTGTACATCATATTTAACATCTCAATTTTCTATCAATGGTATGCTAAAACATTTATTTTAGAGAATGTTGTTTTCAATTGTTTATTATAAGTTTTGAGAGAAACGCATTTAGTACACTAAATCAAATATGAGTGGCCTTCGTTGTTTTCGTTAGAAAATGAATGTTGCAATAGAGATCTCCCATTGCTGCTATAATGTTAAATTCGTTATGCAACTTCTGGGGCCATTAATATTGTCAAGTTCATTAAATGGACGTGCCAAGATCTGACCCGTAAAAAATTATGGAATGTTTTATGTAAACGGCGCCGTTTCAAATATCAATGCAGGAAAATGTAAGAATTTAAATTTTGTAATATCCACTGGGGCCCGTAGCATAGATGCTAAAATTGATAGTTTGAAACTGCCAAATCAGAATCTGGGTCGTGTGACTTACGAAGATCAAATTTCCCCAGTAATTTTATCTCGAGTAAATCAGCGAACGCCATAAAAGTCCCATGATCGCAAAGGTATTTTCTTTATAACCGTGCCACGAGAAACGCGATCCTCTTTAATTAGAACCCACGCACTCTCGCTAAGGAGGTCAAAATTCGAAGTTGTCAGAATGCCCTGACCTTGCTCACCTGAGTAAACGGACGGCGGTTGCTCAGGAGGAAGATTCTCTCTTGCGTCAAAGATTTGGAAATTCGTAAAAAATCGATGCTGCTTCCTGTAGCCATGACGGAGTTGCAGGGTGAAGTGCGTAATGGTAATACGTTCGACGATTATTTTTAATGTATATTCATGGGCGATTATAATATTATAATTCGGTGAGAATGGGAATTTTTTTTGAGTCGTTATCGTAACCACATTGTGCTAAAATTTAGAATTCAGGGCGACTTCCTAGTCGGTTTCATCAAAGCTTAATAACGGGCTGACGTCAAGCAGCAGGCAATATTTCTAATAAAATAATGTTACTGGTATATGGGCAATTTTAATTTCTATTACGAAATTCGATATTGAATCGCAAAAACTTTATTTATAAAAAATGTGTACTTTGCGGAGTCGAATATCTATTGTTAATAATTTAAAGTTTGATGTAATCAAATTTCATAGCTGGGAAATTCTAATTTTTACTCAAAGAATTTTATTCTCGATGTGCGAAACTCAGTTCATGGCATATGTAGTTCCATTTATGTCGTGTAAAATCCAATTTCTGATATTAATAGTGGCATTGAAAATGAAATTTACTTTCCGCGGTATGAAGTACAAGATCTGATATTATAAACAATTCCATTTCTGATTTAATGCAATATCATATGTTACAAAATATTTATTATATTCAATTTTTGTCCAATTATTGTTATTAATGATACTATGGACAATGCGTGTATTTAAATTTTAGTTATGTGAAATGAAGTGTTATTATGTGATGCTGATGAGACGTCGAATTCTGATATTAATTTTGGGACGGGTACATGATATTCGATCATCATCATGTGCTACAAGTACTAAAGCCACATACTTTTAATACATATATTCAATCCATGGTGTGTGAAATTTCAATTAGGTCATGTAAAATAAAATTTTTGAAAATAACTATCATACATGAAATTTTACTTATGACAAAAGAAATCTTACTTCGCCAAGTTCGATTTTTCATATGAAAAATGAAATTGATAATATCATTATGTATATGTTCTTTATTTGCGTTGCATGAATGCTTAGTTCAGGTAGGCTAAGAAACATTTACTACTTACGAATATAATATGATCACCTAACTATAATATATGCTACATGAAATTATATTTATGACATGTCTATAACATAAATATATGAAAGTCAATTTTATGATAGCTGGAACCTGAAACGGGACTAATGTATGAAGTTTAATTGATGGTATTAACATTGTTACTCCTGACGTTTGCGATCCTATTTCAAATATGTGATAGGTTGGCCTCGTATATAAAATACATTTCGTGATAATGTGAAATTTAGTATATGATGATACTTGAACTTCGATTGACGTATAAAGTACATTTTTTATATTAACAATTTTATTTCTGATATTTGCTATCCTATATTCGCTTGATCCAATCTCACTGCTTGATCCTATGTCTAAAATACATTCTTTGATAATGTCTTAAGGTCTTTTAGATTAACTTTAATTTACATATGAAATACAATTTATATATTGACAACTTTATTTCCAACTTTTGTAATCTGATTTCCGTTATGTGCAATGTTGGTCTTGGTTTTATGTCTAAAATAAAATTTCTTTGATAATGTGAAATCTATTGCATAATACTTGAACTTTGATTGACGTATGAAATAAATTTTTGATATTACTAATGTTATTTCTGACATTTGCGACGTTATTACCGCTATGAGCAATTTTACTATATGATCTTATGGGTATAATACTTACTGTACGATAGTTTAACTTTAATTGACGTGTGAATTAAAATTTTTATACTAACAATTTTATATCAACTATTTGTGGTCGTATATCCGCTAGATCTAATCTTATTTCTTTATCTTATGTCTAAAATATCTTCTTTGAAAACGTAAAATAGAATTTTTGTTATTGACAATTTATTTCCAACGTTAGTGATCCTATTTCTGCTAAGTACAATCTTACTTCTCTGTTTTATGTCTAAAATACATGTCTTAGTAATGTGAAGTTTAATGTAGATACTTCAGCTTGGATTGATGTGGGAGTAACAATTTTTGATATTAACTATATTATATCTGACGGTTGCGATCCGATATCCACTAGGTTCAATCTTACCTCTTGGCCGTGTGTTTAAAATCAACTTTTTGAAAATGTGAAATGTGAACTTGGATTGAAATGTGAACTACCGTTTTGATATTACCAATTTTATTTCTAACGGTAGCGATTTTATTTTCGCTACGTGCAATCTTGGTTTTATGGCCAAATCACTTAAGGCTGTAGGAGCCACAGAAATTAATCGGCTAAAGATCGATTTATATACCTACCTTCTATAGATGAACAGCGTATCGATGGTGGACAGTCGTCAGTTTTGACATTATTAACAGAATTATTTATTTATTTATTTATCACCCTAACAGCTTACGCTAATTACAAGGATGTAACTTAAAAATTAAACAATAACAAATTATCATAATTAACCGTTAATACAAACATATAAAGTAATTAGGATTTTCTAAATAAACCACATCAAGAGACTAAATTATTCTAAATCTAAATGGACATAACTAAAATAACAATATTGTAAAACCAAGATAGTGTAGAAAAGGGGTTGCATAAAACAGCAGCACCCAAGAAAATACATATATAACCACCTAAAACTACTTACAACTAGAACTTACATAAAACTACGAGGATCTCAGGTTCAGCATATACCGTGTACATTGAATGTGTACTTTAATGTACTGTAGTGGGGTGCTAAATATTATTTTAGTCATATTTGTAATATTTCCTGATTTCCGAAATAAAAATGTTATAGTTTACTGATAAGTCAATTTCTGGAATCTTTAGTATTTCATTCAATAATCTTAGCATGCATAGATAAGGTATGAAGAAAGTGAAATTTACATGAGGTATGTGAAATGTTATGTTAGTTCTTGTAGGTTTTGTTGGCACTTTCAATTTTAGCAATGATAGAAGGTAACTCTCATGTATTCTGTAATTCCATAGTTTATATCCGAAAATGAGTAATGATATATTTCTTCTATTCTCAAGACTTTGAATTTCAAATATATTTCTCAAATAAATTGATCTGATTATCGTATAATCGGGATAGACAAAAAATTTTTTAAAGTACAAAAAACGTAAAAATTTATTTTGAATTTTTTCAACATCTTTTATTATTCCAACTGCATGAGGAAACCATACCGTTGACGCATACTCCAGCTTCGGTCTAACCAGTGCAAAATATAATCTTTTTGTCGTTTCTATGTTTTTAAAGTTGTACGATTGTCTTATGATAAAACCCAATGACTTATAAGCACTTGACGTAATATTTTCTACGTGCCTTTTAAAACTTAATGTGGTATCATAAGTTACACCTAAATCCTTTATCAACTGTCTACGCTCCAGTGCTTCTCCATTTACTTTGTAATCAAAGATGATTGGAGTTTTGGAACGTGAAAAAGTTAGAACTGAGCACTTTGGTATGTTTAAAGGAAGTTTATTTGTATAACTCCATTCGTATAGTTGATCAATGTCATATTGCAAACTTGCGCAATCAGCAACTGATTTGATTTTGATAAACATTTTTAGATCATCGGCAAAAAGTAAAGATTTAGAAAAGGAAAAAACATCAGGCAAGTCGTTTATATATATTAAAAAGAGTAGGGGTCCCAAGTTAGAGCCTTGAGGTACGCCCGAGTTTGGTGTGAACTTGCCTGACGTATTACCATCAAATTTAACTCTAAGTGATCGCGATTTTAAATAAGAAGAAAACAAGGTTAACATTCCGAAGGATAGCCCACATTCGGCAAGTTTCTCCAGTAGTATGTCATGATCGACTTTGTCAAAGGCTTTTTGAAAATCTGTATAAACTACGTCTATTTGTTCTTTTTGTTCAAGTGCATCATAAATATGATTAGTAAACACGTGGAGATTTGTTACCGTGCTTTTTTTGTTGACGAAACCGTGCTGTGCTACGTTTACAAGACATTCAACTTGAGAAAATAGCTTTTTATAAATTATTTGTTCAAATAACTTGGCTGGAGCTGAAAGTATTGCAATAGGACGATAATTGTTGACCGAAGCTTTACAGCCTGATTTGTGCAGTGGAATGATGATCGAATCTTTCCACTTTTCGGGGAATGTAGAATACCTGATAGCAGTGTTGAAAATGTGCAATAGTGGTTGCTCTAACCACTCGGAGCACCCTTTTAATACATATGGAGGAATCATATCTGGACCCGCTGCTTTTTTTGGTTTCAATTTTTTAATAGCTTCCCCGTATTCTTTTTTTGTGATTACATCCGTATTAAATTCATGTATATGAGTAATTACTGTATTGCCATTAGACGCGATTTTGTAGTTTGGTGGAGTATTTGAATAGACGGACTGGAAGTACTGGCCAAAAGCATCGGCAGCGGCTTTGCCCTTACATGTAGTGCCTCCATATTTTATTATTGATTGTTTATTATTAGAAGAACTTTTGTGTTTTATATAATCCCAAAAATTGTGCAAATCAGTGTTGATTGCATTCTCTGTTGCTACCAAGTATTCCCCATAAGCCGATTTTGTCCGAGACTTCAATTCACGTCGTATTTTTTTGTATTCCTTATCAAAAACATCTGATACAGTTCGAAGCTTACAAAGATGTTGTTTATGTTTACATAATTGGATAATTTCGTCGGTAAACCAAATAGGATATTTTATTCGCTTTTTTACAGTACTAGGTACTACAGAATCAAAAATTTGGTATATAATATTATAGAAATTCTCTAAAGCTATATTTGGATCGCCATTGCTTATAACAGTTTGCCAATCCGCATCTCTGATAGCCAGGGCCAGAGCTAAAAAGTTACATTTTTTAAAATTGTAATAACTGGGGCCTGCATCAGGTTTACTATTAGCACCTACAGCAAATTTTATTTCTAATAACAAAGCCGGATGGTGTAGATAATCTTCTCTAACAAGGGGATTGTTTTCACGTACTACATTTAAATCAAAACACGATTCCTCTGATGAAATAACTAAGTCCAAGGTTTTGTTATTAGAATTTCTAATGCTATTTACAAGTTTAAGTGAGTGCAATTTAGTAAAAATAGACAACTCTCTGTGTTTTTGATCCAAATATGCCAGATCAGTATCAGGGCCTTCTATATTCTGTAAATTGAAGTCTCCAACAAGAATAATGTTATCGAAATTACTATTTATTTTTTCTGTAATAAACTGATAAAAGCTGGAGTACCAGTCAACAGGTGAGGCTGGTGGAAAATATACATTTATTACTACGATTATTTTTCTTTTAATTTTAATTCTAAGATAAATTGCTTCAAAGTGAGTGTTTTCAACTTTACAGAATTCTAACGTTTTATGTCTACTACTAACTGATACTAAGACGCCACCCCCTCTTGTATTGTTTGTAATACTCAAATTTCGGTCACATCTATAAGTGTCATAAAAAGAAATATCAAGCAGTTCGCCATCTGATATGTTACCTGTTAACCATGTTTCAGTTAAACATATTATATCGTATTCTTGCTCCCACGATTTACTGTACAATTCGGTCAGCTTGCCCCTGAGACCCCTGCAGTTCTGATAATACACCTTAAACATAAAATAAAATAGTTGTATGTCATAAGAATATTAATTTAATATAATCCCTTATTGCTAGGTAAAAAAATAATTTATCTCTTCAACTAAAAAAAATAGGTTAATTTGTGATTTTGTCGTTATTTGTTACTATTTTGAAAATCTGTTTAAATACACATACACTTTATAATGGGGTGCAGGACATAAAGTAGTAGAATTATTATTTTATTTTTTTGTTAACAAGTAATTAATTTTTTTAAATGGGAATATCTATTATTAAGAATAAAAGTTACTAGTCCCATTTTAAAAAATTCATTACACGTTAACGAAAAAATAGAAAAATAATTCTCTTGCTTTATGTCCTGCACCCCGTTATAAAGCTTATGTGTATTTAAACAGATTTTCAAAATAGTAACAAATAACGACAAAATCACAAATTAACCTATTTTCTTTATGATATTAACAATTTTATTTTTAACGTCGGCGATGCTATTTCTGCTATTTGCAATCTTACTTCTTTGTCTTATGTCTAAAATATTTTTTTATATGTAATTGGAATTCAATGTATGAAAGCTTGAACGGGCAAGGGAAATACAATGATTCATATTAACAATTTTATTTCTAACGTTTGCAATGCTATTTCTGCTATGTGCAATCTTACTGCTTTGTCTAACGTCTAAAAAATTTTTTTAAATTGTAATTTGAAATTTAATGAATGATACGTGGGCTTGAACTGGCAAGGGAAATACAGTAATTGATATTAACAATTTTATTTCTAACGTTTGCAATGCTATTTTTGCTATATGCAATCGAGTAAAATAAAATTATTTTACTACTATAACTACAACATTATATCTGATATTTTCGATCCTATGTCCGCTATGTAAAATATTACTTCTGGATCTTATGTCTAAAACACTTTTTTGATATTGTGTAATGTAATGTATGGTACATGAACTTGTATTGACGTGTGAGATACTATTTTTTCATACTAATGATTTTTTATCTGATGTTTTCCGCTTTGTGCAACCTTACGTCTTAGTTTTATGTGTAAAACGCATTTTCTTTGATAAATAATGTGAAATTTAACGTATGATACTTGAACTTGCATTGACGTATGAAATGAATTTTTGATATTACAATTTTATTGCTAACAGCGGCGATGCTATTTCCGCTATGTACATCCTTACTTCTTTGTCTTATCTTTTTTGATAATATGAAATTTAACGTATGATATTTGATACCAACGATTTTTTATCTGACGTTCTGTGCTATGTGGAATCTTACGGCTTGGTTTTATGCCTAAAATAAATTTTCTTTGATAATGTGAAATGTAATGTAGTATACTTGAACTTGAATTGACTTGTGACAAACGTTTTTTATATTAGCAATTTTATATCTGACATTTGCGATGCCATTTCCGCTTCTTCGTGTTATGTCTAAAATAATTTTTTATAGTATGAAATTTAAAGTATGATACCTGATAGACCCATGGATACCTTTTTGATATTAACAATTTTATTTCTAACGTCGTTTGAAATACCATTTCCGCTTTGTCCAATCTTACTTCGTGGTTTTATCCCTTAACTGTATTTTTTGAATTTGTGAATTTGATATAACATTTTTGGAGATTAACAATTTAATTTATAACGTTTGCGATCCAATTTCTGCTAAATGAAATATTATTGATTGGTTTCATGCCGAGAATATATTTTTTAATAATGTGAAATTTAATGTAGGATACTTAAACGTGGATTGGCGTGTGAAATACAATTTTTGATATTAACAATTTTATTTTTGGTATTTGTAATTCTGTTTCAGGCATATGCGTTCTTACATCTGGTTCCTATCTATAAAATATATTTGTTTATAATATTAAATTTAAGGTATGATACTTCACTTAAAGTGACGTGTGATACAATTTTTAACATTAACAGTTTTATTTTTGACCTTAATAGTTCTATTTCAGACATTTGCGATCTTACGTCTTGGTTTTATCTTTAAAATACGCTTCTTTATAATGTGAAATTTAAGGTATGCTACTTGAACTTGGATTGACGTGTGAAATTTTTTTTCTGATGCTAACAGGTTTATTTCTGTCATTTGCGATCTTATTTAAGCTATGTGAAAGCTATATGAAATTTAATTCCTGATACGTGAAGTTCGATGGATGTGCTAAGCTCGGTTCGTAATATTAACGATTTTATGTCTGATGTGTGTAAAATTCCATTATAAAGTTAAGTTTTATTATCTTCATCGGTGTTGTTATAGAATATTAACCAAATTAATTTTAGTATCGTTAAGAGCTTCATTACCACACTCTTTTTATACAAAAAAAATACATTGAACCAGAATGTATTGATGAAGATAAAATATCGAACAAGATACGTTTTCTTATGGCATTTAACGAGAGTCGTATGATCGCAGCAGAACTCGGCTCACCGCCTCGTTTTGGCAATCAAACTCGTTTCGTTAAGATGCTCATAATCAAACTTGTATCGTTAATATCTATTGCATACCTATATGGTAATATAAAAATTAATGGATAATTAAAATATCAAGCAAACGTAATATTCAGAAAAATGTACTTTCACTTAAGTTTAGATTTATATTGAACTGACCAAAATTACTATACCACTTCGATTCTTCCATCAAAATATTTGCACAATCCGCAAGTTAGTGTAATAAATATCAATATTAATAATAAATTCTAATTTGTCCGTTTATGCAAACACAATAATAAATTTCATTTTCTAAACGATAAGTCTCGCGGCCGGCTTCCTTTCACCAGAGGCTCAGTTGCCCCATCAGCAATGCTTCCAAAGAATTAGTTTATCTGCTTGCATATTCATAGGCCCGCACAAAACGAGGAAGCCATTAGAATGCGCACTTATGAAGCCACAATTACGGCCCAGAAAGATTTTCCTAAGATTGCCAAACCGCCGAGGTCGCCATTAATAAGCCTAAAATCGTATTGCCGCCCCGATGCACCGCATTTTTTAGCACGAGTCAAGGGCGGCTGTGACGTACCAGGAACTGCCCGATGCGATCCATCGTGCTAACAGGCGGAAGCTCCTCAAAATGACGGGCAGTTTGGCGTTTAGTTTTATTTTTAGTTTGCGAAATGTCTTAAAATATGAATAATAAAAGAACAGTTCTAAGAGATTGACTTGCTCAGCGCGTGAGCTTTCATGTCAGGATGTCGAGATTTCACTGATACTGCTATGAGTGCTGCACGATGCCTAACCTAGTTTATTATTTACAGATCGAGTTTACAGTCGTACCGAGAAGCAAAGGTACGATGGATGGTTCAACAATCTGGCACATCCCGACTGGGGATCTGTAGGTGAGTTCTATTTAGAAATCTATAGGAAGTTGATTTTGATTTAGTACCCAATTTTCCCTTGGAACATAGGAATATGTAATAGGTACATGGTTCGGTATCTAAGTTAAAAGGATAAGAAAAACTGTTTTATTGTTAGGAAACTATTAGTTGGGGAGCTATACCATATGAAGGTGCAACATTGATGAAGAATTGAGGTCGCTTGTAGTACCTGAAGCAGACATGTCATTCGCGATGTTTGCATGGTTGTGTGGAACCACACACCTCAATTGACCCACATTCTCCAATAACACTTCAGAGTAACCAATATTTGCTACAGTATTGACGACTTGACGAGTATGAGACCGTGAACTTCCCAAAAACTATCACCCTTGAAATTCTCCTCCGTGAATTTAAGGGTATAGCGTCAAAATTCTATGGTAAATGCCACATTATACAAACACGAGATGAAATTCTTTGGTATCAAGTTCAAGTTCACAGTTAGAAAACGGAAATTCTAATGTCAGAAGTAATAATTGGAGATTTAATGGAAAACTGGAAGAAATAATATAAATCTTCCACAGCGCGTAATATAATTAAATATATACTAATTCTTACATACCTAAGTCACAATACTGGAATACTAAGCCTCTAGATTTTTCTAAGAGTTAGTCACAATTGTAAGATATTTCAAAATTCGGCGATAAATGGCAAAATTGTAAGAAAAAAACTTACTAGGTAAAATTCTGAAATAGTAAAGCAGAATTGTGAATAAGCAAATGGAAATTTTGATATTAGAAGTACTACTTTGATATTGGAAGCGTGAACATTTTGTCATAAAATATGTTTATATCGGAATTCTCAGGAGAAGGGTTAAAAATCTCAAATAAAAGATACGTCGGAATTTGGAGACAAAATGAGTGAAATTTGTATATTAGATGTAGGAATTACCTACTTAAAAGGCAATTCAACGATGTTCAACCAGAATTTTTGTAGGAAATAGACAGATGTCTGAGTTTTCTTAAAATCCTCTATGGTAAATGTTAACATTTTGCGAAGATCCCTACATTGTGAAATGCTAAGCCAAGATTCTGAAAGCAGGAGTGACCATTTCAAATTTCAGAAGTATACAGCTAGCTTATGTTAGTAAAATAATTAGGATAGTCAACCGGCTTGGCTCAGCAACAAGTAGGTACTCAATTCACAATTGTGTTACAACATAAAACGTTACTTAACGACCCCACGAGTCTCAGGGAGGCTAGGGCGTGGCTTGCTCAAAATGGGAAAGCTGAATTCCCCTTCAGGGGTGTCAAATCGGATGTTTTAATTACTAGAAAAACTACTGAACTACAACGTAATGTAACAAGGAACTGCACGGCTAGATACAGTCGAGGCAAATGGAGTGGCACGATACATCAGCGTGATAATTAGTGAAATACAAGGTGTTATTTTGCTAGAGCCTAACAAGTTCTTAATTCAATCCGAATAGCGCAATAGCGCACCAAACGCCAATGGAAAAACGGGGGAGACACTCACATGTAAAATCAAGCAATTGCAGATAATTCTACATTGGATGAATGCAGAACGTTGTGGTTTAACTGCAAGAACTACTCTTCTTGCGTGGGGCATTGTTTATACATTTCGACGATAGGGGGGATGAAATTGGCAGCGTTACTGCATGGACGAGGTTGACACCAAGTTGTGTCGAAAACCGGCACGGAGAGACGAATATCTGCTATATCCACAAAATGTGAATCAAAGGGAAACTGGATTGACATTTACTACGAAATTCACCTTTCGTTATTCGTAATTTCTTAGGGAGCCTCCTAGGGCTTCTACGTTGATCCGGCGGTTGGCCATAGTTGAGCAAATGACTTCACGATAAAAGATTTTTACGCAGTTTTGACCCGCATCACGTCGAACTTATTCACTTTGATGCCACTGACCCGATGTCAAGAATATGCTGCTAAGAATGGATTTTTTTTCGAGCGGTGTGTAGCGGCAGAAGAGGTACAGTCGTGTTCATTAATGTGTTGTACAGCATTTGTGCTTCGTGAATATAAATTAATTACACAAAGTTCAAAAAAGTGTTGTATATACAAATATTTTGAACGTATACATCTAGGTATACCTATTTAATGATACAGTGTGAGCCTTTGTTGAGTAATAACACAACCACCAATAAATTTAAAACTGTCGCTGTACAACAGATATTTGAACACGACTGTACTTTCCCATGGAACTATGCAGATGTTGTTAACGGCAGTGGAAATTTGCAACGAACAGCTTCTCCTATGAAGCAACGGAAGTCATTCACATGTTTTCGGAGTACTTTCCCGATGCACTGTCAGCAACGAGGGACGGTACATTCCACGATAGGCTGGCGTGTTGTTTTTAAAACTTGCATCATGAAGAAATATATATACAGAACTATCTGACAAGACCGGTTTAGTCCAAAATGAACGAAAACTAAGTAATTGCCGCAAGAGGCGTTAAGAATATAAATTAACCTAACAATTGTTCTTTTAAAAATGTACCTATGTGCAAACTACATAATATATTTTTGATATGCACAAACCCCCGAATTTTCTTTATAATATATTACAGGTGTAAGCTAAGCTTAAAAGGTTAACTTCTAAAATGTACCTAATAAAAACTACCTCTTTTACAAATCAATGAACAACGAACAGATATTTTTTTATTAAAGAATCGATGTTAAATAATACTCGCGTTAAATAATATACAAAGCGCGTGGCTATTTCTACCCCGCATTAATAGTAAATTGCACACCAAAAAACTGTTTCTACTACCTATTTGTATAAACAACAATAATGTTCATCTACGGGCAAAAGCTGTATACACTATGCATTTATATTGAACGTAATTGACATACACATGCGATAGCAGTTTTTTACTGCGCAGATGCTTAAACGCACAAAACAGTTTTTGTGCGGACAGCCTACACCGTATATGCTCAGGCTCAACGCGTACGGAACACAAGAAAGTGCACACGTACGCCCTTTAGCGTGCTTTGACTCACTTAATGCTGCCGCAATGGTAACTCTTGGATAGATAGTTACAGTATAAATAACTTACTTCAAGTGCTGATTAATGGATACCAGTTGCGCAATATCTATTCTTGGGTACCGGCAGCTCTTCACGGTGATGCCTTCACTACTGCGTCACTCGATAACGCGGCCGCTTTCTTTGTTGGTGTCCTGGTTTCATATAGCCAAACAGCAATGTCTGTAGGACTTCGACACCTCTGTACAACTCACCTGTTACTATTTCAAACTTTATCTTCGCTTGTAGTTCCCCAGGAAATGTAGGAACTCCGATTTTGGCTGGCGCTGTGCTCATATTCGAAACTGGGTCATACGGCGTTTACTTGTGCCCGCGAACGAAGCATCTTCACTCGGCCGGCGCAAGCCAACTTCTACCTCGCACTGCTAAACCGACGCCGCCAACCGATACTTTTACATGAAAGGTGTCCGCATTTTGTTGTTATATCCACAAACAACATTTGCGGGCGTTTGAAACTTTTAATGGTGCATTTAAGTAATTCTAAACATATAGCGGCAAACAGTAATGAACAGATGTACAAATCGGTTTATATTGGAATGTTATTCTAAACACACTCAGGCGAGCCAGGTCAAAGGCGTTACATAGTTCTTTTCCGAGCATTATGCTTAATAATAAAATTTTAGCCATAAAAGCCCGAATTTTGAGGAAGTAGTTATACTGCAACTGCTTGAAACAAAGTTTTTTTCAGAAAGCACTTAGTCCATGTGAGAATTTCGATATATCTAGGAATTTTGACTTTTATCTTTAAATTTCAAGCACATTGTCTGAGAATTTAGACTTTTCTCTAAAATAGGACGACTTATCATTTCATTTTATTTATTTCGCAACATCAAATGTTTGTTGTGGAAGACTATATCATGAAATTCTTACTTTCTATTTGGCAATTTATTATTTTGGTATGCTGGCGTAATGTCAAGATTTTTTCTCTTGATTTGAATTATTTTCTGAATTGTAATTTACTTCAAATGTTGGTCTTCTTCCAGACTGTGTTTTATAAATCTTTTATTTCTTTTAAAGTAAAACTTTAAAATAAAAACTCTCAAAATTCACAAATGAAATTATGTAGTATATCAATGCCCAATTATAATATTTATTCAGAAGATTATCTTTATTTTATGCATAAATGTTGAAACTGTGAATTTTTTCAAGTTGTTTTGTATCTGTACCATAAAATTATGTTTTTTCTGAATATTACCTACTGAGTGTTTCTGGTTTTCATGTTAAAATTCAGACTTGCTTAAAGACATAATTATTGACTAACAATTTGTATTAATTTTAAAATTGTGGTCGTATGATATAACTTTGCAATAGAGCTCATTTTCTCCATATTTGTGCGAGTTCGAAACTTCTATTAAAACCTATGATTTACAAGATCGCAAGAATTTTAAACAACCGAGTTTGGTTTAAAGAGTTTAAATTTTGAATATTCAAAGTAAATTTCGAAGTAGATGAATAGATAGGAGACATTTCTTCTTCTTCTTCGTCTTTTTCACTTTTTCAGCCTCTAACTGTTCCTGCGAATACATGCCTCCCTCGCCTCTTTTCTTCTATTTTATTCTATTTTGTTTAGAATTTCTTCAACTATAGGAATGCTCTGAATTACATTTCGAACTGAATGTTATATCTTAACGGCATACTTCTGCAATAAATTAAGATTTGTCAGGTTTTACATCCGCTTGGGCCGCTGATTACGATAACTACAGCACTGGCCTCTAGCCGAAACCTCGATAAACAATAGCAACAAGGATGACAGTTACGCGAAACCCACGCGAGTAAAATTCCTGCAGCATCTTCACCTCAAATCTGTTCCTGGTGATAATAGTATTAGCACACGAGAATTCGGAGATCTTCAAACGCGTCGGTGGCCTTTATCCTTGTCCGGTTTCTTTGAGTCACCGGTTGTGATTCACGAGCAAAAGAAAGTCGCAGTCGAATCGGAGCAAATCCGGATTATGTCACCATTGACGCTGAACTCCGGTATTCAAATTGGACTACGAATGGACGTTTGTCTGGCGATTAGCATGTCCAGGTCCTCGACTCGGCTTTTTGCAAAAATACGCGGATGCTAATTGTTCGTTTACGGCTGTTTTTGTCGGATGCTAACTGGAGGATTAGTCACCGGGCGCGATTGTTTTGTTTTTATGGTTTTTATAGCTTAGTGTGGCGTTGGATTTTATAGATACTATTAAGTCGTTAAGAGTTTGTAAAACTCACCTACGTCAGATTCTAAAAAAAATTAAGTTTTATATTACACCCACTTACTAATTCACAGCTATTATTTGTCGTAAAAACTAATTCCTTGTTAGAAGCTTCTTAGAAGTCGAGTAAATGACCACACAATCTAGTAGATGTGCAACTAGGTAGTTCAGAAAGGGCTAATATGAATTCGGTTTCGCCCATATTTACAATGTGAGGAAACTGGACATGGAAAGTATCCGATGAATTCAAATTCTCAAAAAATTCCGGCAACAGCTATACTAAGTTAAAGGGTTTATATCAGGTAATGTACGTCGTAATGAAGTCAATTACGCCAAACGATTAGTTTGTATAAACTCACTTAACGACTTAAAAATGGCGTAGTGCAGGCAACCCATTATAAGGTCACTAAATACATAAAGGTACCGCCATTCCATTCCAAGATTTTGTTCCCTCAAATTAAAAAGGATAGAACATTGTAAGAAAGTGAGAGTGAGAGTAAGACACTAATAACAGGAACCCAATTTAAAAGAGACAAAAGATATATGTTTGCACAGTTGGCGGTACCTTTATGATTTAGTAACCTTAAACCCATTATACTTAATGTTGAACACAAAAGAATAAGAACAAATAATATCGTAAAACGGCGATACAGTTGGTAGAGCATATTTCAGACTACGGCCAATAACGTCATTGATGACGTAGATTACCTGATCTTGTGCCTGTACTATAGAAGTTAAAATAAAAGCCTAAAGATGGGCAAACAAGGATAGCGATTAAAAGAGAATAATATTTACGACCTTTTATTCCTAAAAAGTGTAATAAACTGTCCAAACAGACGATTCTAGATAAATACGAACTTATGGTTAAGTAGCAACCAAATGTTGAATAAATGAGCATGTTTGCACAATTATGTGTATTTCTGAAGTTCATATTCATAAAGCTAGTAAACTCATGGAAAGTATTAGTTGAATTGCAAAGGGGGAAGTTAAAATAAACACCTGAAGGTGAATAAGCAAGGATAGCGATTAAAAAAAGAGTAATGGGTGTGCATTTCGAAGTGTTATTGCTAAAAAATTGCATTGCAATCGTTTTGGCCGACTCGTCGACGATTGTTAACAACTCAAGGTAAAAATATAACATTGGAAACGCACTACTATTTTTATCTTTTATATTAGCACTTGCAGAAAATACGTAAAATGCGTTTCCTGCTGTCGTATGCATACAAAAAATTAGGGCGCGTTATACCGAATTTAGTGTTTTTCAGTTTTTATAATTCGTTGGAACTTGTAAATCAACTATCACGAGAACTTTTATTGCTTTGGTAAATTAGAAATTCAACTTGATAAAGTAGGGTACGACATAGTGTTCCAATTATTGTGGAGTGATTAGCTAATTACACAGAAAATGTCTTCTACGAAATTCTGGACATGATCGTATATATAGGGTGTTATTCCAGTTGAAACTTTTCCCCCAAATAATAGTGTCGATTATATTAAGGAAATGGTAAAAAAGCATTTTAACCTTTCAGTTTTAAGGTCACTTGAACGATAACATCGTAATATTTTTTCTTTACACAGTATGATACTAAACTTTTTTTACGAAGTATGTTGTTAAACACAAATAAAATTTTTGTGAAGTTTAAATTATACATAAGTTTAACATGCACCAATATATCTATAAATTGCAACGCTTCGGCTTGTACAGCTAGGCTTTTATTCATTTTTCTGACAATGGGACACACCCTGAAAGGCAACGGCACCCGGTGTGCACTTTTGCTTATGACAGTTTAAAGTACACTAACTCTCTTCAGAGCAAACACATCAGTGCATATTTAAACTACCACTGGCGTCGATTCACTTTTACACAGTTTATTAAATCTAATTATTAAAATCTACTGTATATTGAAATGTTATATCAAACACGCTCAGGCGAGCAAGGTCAAGTTTCTGCTAAAAAAAATATTGAAACGAAAGCGGCATGGACACTTGTAGTCTTTACTATAAAGTTGTGCAGTTTCCAATGGTGAACTGTTGTAGAAGCACATGTTCGTTCTCATTTAAAAGGTGATTTTTCTCATTTAAATATTTAGCCCTCCCCTGGGGACGTGGAAGGAGCCTTCCCAAAGAGTACGATTCTGTGATATAAAGTTAAGTAAAATTGCAACAGCACTCGGGCGTCCCTTGGGAAACGCTTCAGTTTCTTCAGTGACGAACTCATTCCACACCAGAAGCTTCAGAATAGTCGGTTTTGGGAAATGTCATCCAAATGAAAAAACTGACAATTACTTCAACTGCTATTAAAGAATTATCATCATTTAAGGAAGGAATCGTACAGCCGCGATGTCATATATATCACTACTGTGCCGTTCGTTGTATTCGATAGACACATAGGGGTCCTTACCAACGACGTCCTAAGATATCTGGCAACGAGCTTAACTGCTTAAATGGTCAATCAACAATATGGGAGGGCGATATTTACTGAACAAAACATACCTATTTTATTAACCGCTTGCACCGAAGACGACAATATGGAAAGTCTAACTGCTGAACCCTTCGATATATAAACCAAATACTCCCTACCGTCTTAAGAAACAAAAAATTGGAGGTTGAACAAGGCGAAAACCATTACTTTTGCAGATTATTCGATACATCTGAATTAGAGAACGCCATCAGACAATCTAAAAGAGGGGAATCGGCTGGTTTAAATCGTATAGGAGTAGAACAAGTCAAGAATTTTGGTGAACAGACGAAGCACTGTCTTTTACAACTGTTCAATAATGGTTTAACAAGTTGTCAAATTCGTAAGATGTGGAGAAAGTCCAATACTAAAACCATCTTACCTGAAAAGCTACCGACCAATCCCACCCTTTTATCATCTCTACAAAATATTTATTCGAAAGAATACTTCTCGACAGATTATTGACCACCATTGAACCACTATTTATACCTTCGTCAAGGTTAAAGTTGTGTGATACAAGCTACAATATATTTAAAATGGTTTCGAAGCTTAAAAATTGTATTGATCCAACCACTGGTCTTGCCAACGTGGTGGGAACACTGCTAAGCAACCAAATTCTTTGTCTATTTTCAGGGGTCAAGCAGTCGCTGGCCAACTGAAAAGAATGGACTGCCACAGGCAAGCGTTCGAGCTTTCTTTACATTTAACATGTATACGAACGATCAACCATTTCCACCAAATACCAAAAACTTTATATATGCGGATGACCTAGCTCTGGCAACTCAAGCTACATCTAGGTCATAAATTTCATTCTTGGATGTTTTTGCCCTTTCTCGTTACGCAACCTTTCTATATGACAAGATAATCTTCCGATATGACGTGTTTAACGAATTTATAGCAATGGTTATTTTTGTTACCATCACAATTTGTTAGGGAATTTTGACGCTATGGGCTAATTTCTGGAGGCTTTCGTTTCCCTGGTTACTTATTGGCAAAAAAGGCTGATAAACAGCTGTAAAAAAACGGTACAGAAATTTTTTGAAGCAAATTTGCTAGAGGTGAATGGCCTTTCTAATTTCGGTACTGAGCGTTGGTGAGGCGTTTGTGGTTATTGTCTTGAGAATCATCTCTCACATCCTAACTTAAATGGGGTCGGAAGTATACAAATTTTACTTATAAGTCCGAACACCAACTAAGGGGCGAGTCAATTTCATGGCATATCGTTAAAGTACTTAACAAATATTTCCCTACAACTTTACTTAATTTTTTTGTACGTTTCTCGACGTTTTTTTTTTGCGTTCTTCTACCCTGTCATACTTTTTAGTTATTTACAACGAATGGAGTCGCCGGAAATTCTTGTTTCGTCTTATTTATTGCAGACCACCCAACATTTTCTGTTTTTTTCTATATTTACACCAATTTTACATATTGTTTTATATTACCTACGGTTCTATATCTATGTTTGTTATTTAATTTTTGCATTAGTAAGATACAAGGCAAAATTATGTTCACTTAAATTTCTATAAATCTCAAATGCCGTGGTATATTCAAAAACGTCAAGCATATTTTTCCTAGCAAGAAAAGTAGGGTAGCTTGAGGGACTTTTGGAAGTCTCTGTCTGTTTCCCTGTTGTTCCATTGGCAAATTTTTCTCACTCTTGCTCTTTGCTTTCGTGGCATGCACTCCATTCCATTCCAATGTTCGTTTGGATAGTCTCGGGTTCTCCATCCTTTGAACATGCTATATTAGTTTAGCTGACGACTTTTCATCTCTCATTACCGTACTTTCGATGTCCACTTGTTCTTTTACAAGTTCATTGGTGATCATTGTATGGTTTTCTGCTAGTCTCCATACTTCCAAACTATATATCAAGCTGCTCTTTGTCATTTTGTTGTAGATATTGACTGTATCTATTATACAGGATGTATTTTAATATCACCAGCAAACAAAAGCTGGGGATTTTATCTTCAGAAATATGACAGATAGTCTTATAGATGTTTTTGCGAAAATATTTACTTAACTTAGAGATGCATTAGCTGTGCTATTCTTTTACATGCAGATACGGTAGACCATTTTTTCTGTTAAGTCATTAGCCGTTTGCTAAAACATGTCGTAAATCAACCCTAATGTCAACTGCAGTTGGTGAATCTGTTATTAGGTAGCAACATTTGGCTATATGTAAATGGCTTATAGTCCGATCTGTGTAAACTGTAGTAATTTATTACATGGTTGAGTTTATAAACTGATCAGCAGTGACATAATTCTATCTTATCTGTTATTAGGAGCTTTTAATGAATCAGTAGATAGCTAATTAAAAGTGCCAATGCCGTCGGGTATTTAATTAGCATAACTTGTAATACAACACTTTCCCAGAATAAATTTTTGAAATCGTGGACTTCAGTGCAACTTCTTCTTAGCAACCTGTACCTTCCTACCTTGGACACTAGTTGAGTGAACTAACGTTCGCAATAGAATCTTAAATGCTAGAACTTTAGTCCTTGAAAATTCCGGGAAAGTTTACAATGTTCTATTTTAAATTTGTTTGACTATTTAGCTTAGCAGAAGATGGAAGTTATAAATACAGTGTACTCGATATATGCTGAAAGGAATCGAGTTACACCAGAAACGGTTAAAAGAGACGAACATGCTCGTTGCTTTGAGGCCAACCGTTGAAAACTTTCTAAAAAAAACATTGGGTTTAACTAAGAAAAATATGTAATACACTGATTGTTCTGAAAGATCAGATGTTGTTGAAGCATATACAGTTCTGTGAAAATACGTTAAAAAGTGCGACAAGCCGTTTCCGGTTATATTTCTTGATGAAACTTAGACTTTCCAAAGAGGCACAACGGAAATATAGTGGAAAAACAATAATAAAAAGATATGACGGAATGTACCTAAGTGTCCTGATAGAAAGACACAAAGTTTTACATGACATAGCAATAAAAATAATGATTTTTCTGAAAAGGACCCATCGAAACGACTATCTATCCTCAAACGGAACAACATCAAGAGTCAACCACCTCCACTCCAAAATCCTACCCAACATCTGGAAGGACCCACGTCCTTTGATGATATCTACACACTTTTTTGTACGTGGCAGCTATTGCTGCTACTAGAACGAATGTTGATTATATTCAGCAAGGCCTCATAGTACATAAATGGAAGGAGGTAGTCGGCCTTGGAAAAGACGGCTTAATATCAATACCCCCAAGCTAAGGAAGTATATCTGCGAGCCTCTGTGTACCGACAAGAAAGTAGTAGAAAGACTTTCAAGAAATGTTTCAAAACAACGGAAAGGAGTTTTACCGGAAAGTCTTGACAAGTGCAAGACCCAGACAGTGCTAAAATGCAAGCACAGCACTAACACATTTAAACTGCAAGATGATGATCTCATTGAGAAGAAATTTACAAGTATCTGGGTGTACACCAATCAATCCGTCGAGAGCATAAGACCTTGACACTAAAGATACAGAAAACGTACATACATGCGTTTCTGGTTATAGGGTACACATTTGGCGGAAGCCGAGAACTATTTTTATTAAGTTTCGAGCCTATCATTCCATATCAGCCATTGAAAGACTTAAAATTCCAAGAGCTCGATGTGGAAGAGATATAATTGACGTCTCACTTCTACTACAGAAAAAATTGCAAATATTCAAGTCATCTCACCTTTATAGGGCGGGTAGCCTGACTGATGATGGTTATACGTCTTTAAACCTTCGTGCAGCTGCTCCACATGATTATGTTACAAAGGCAGAATGAACAACCTTGCAGATAAATTCATGAAACCAGAAGGTTCCGCGAGCTCAGTACTAAAAATGTTCATGGAGAACCGTCGAATTATTAGCTGACCTGGGGCGATATTTCCTGAGATTGCAGGTTGCCACTACCTTAAGTGTAGCGTCAGGGGTGCAAGTGTAGCCGATGCCTCCGAACCTCCAAGTCTACACAGCACATCACTGTAGGGTGTACACATCTTTCGTCAACGGTCACAATTGTGTAGAACAATTTGTGCACCTGAAATTTTATAGCTCCACTATCTCACATTCAACACCAGCCCGAATTACTTTGAGAAAGTCGTAGAGAACGAAAATTTCTGTCTCTATTGGGATAGTACAGTGCTTACTGACTGAACCATGTCATACAAACCGGCCAGATATCATCTTGGTAAATAGAATACATAAGCAGACCTTCCTAACCGACATCGCTGTCCCAAACCTTGCTCTTTCACCAGTAACTTAACCACTTTAGGCCTCTCCCCTCTTTTATTCACTGATCTAGCACATTGTGTGCAAGTTTTCAAACATGAAATAGTTTCATGAATACTTAAGGTCATGAAATAGTTTGTTTTATTTTGCTTTGACCGCTGACAACAATTACTAATACGCACTAAGCGAGAAAATACCAAAAATAATAAGCTGTGCATTTTTGGAAAATTCTTGATTGTTTCATTATCACGATAACATGGGCTTGATGATTTCGAAGAAAGGGTAGCTGCAGACTTACTGCTTAATTTAAATGAGCTTACCGTTATCATTATGGATAGACAATTTGCCACAGCAGTTAGATGGGCAAATACCAAGTAGTGGAGCTGGATGTCATTAGTGTCATCCTCTATTCTAGATTCTAACTTTTTATCAGAGGTTTAGTTTGGTAAACAGTGTAGTTTAAGTGTTTCCATAGGAACGAATCTAGAAAGGTGAAGTCCAGACATCTTGGTGACCATCTGACTATGCATTGTGTCTCCTTCTACCACACCGCCTCTCAGGAACAATCATGTTTAGAGCATATATTATTCCGCATTACTCGTGGATTGTCCACATTTGGAAATACATTTACTATAGATGGAACAACTATGTCATTATCAAGCAGGTCAAAAAAAAATCTGAAAAGACAGCAACAAAAACCTCATCAAACCGTTTCCCGTTTATCCATGTATTGTTATTCACGTGAGGAGAAACATATATCTTATATGACTTATTTAAATGAAGACCTAAGAAAGACCACCCAGAAGTCAAGACATTGGCAAGGCAAATGAACAACTATAGGATACAGAATTGAGGACGCCATAAGGCATAAATGGAATAGAGAAGGAAGAAAGAGAAGAACATAAGAAGAGATGGGTACAGCGAAAACAGTGTCATAAATATGCACGAGTCTTTTTCACATTTTAGTAGTGAAACTTGAAAAAACTGAAAAATTGAGCACTAACTGGTGGTCGTGTATAGTAAAATTAAATAATATCAATGCTATCCACAATACCAACAAATCTGAAAAAGTATCAGATTAGGAAACGAAGATTATTTTCTACAGTGTGTGTGGCATAACACCTATATGGATTTTTCTCTGTCAATTGCAATTCCTTCTTTTGTATTTTAGTCATCGTCAAGTTCAAATTAGCCTTCGGTTAGTTAATTAGTTACTATACAATTACTGCTTTTAATAATGAAGTAATGAAGTACACATTTAACAACACAAGAGGTCACAAGTCAATTATAGACTATATAATAACCAACAGGACAATATCTCCAAGACAAATTCATGATGTAAGGGTCCTAACATTTGCAAATGTAGGTACAGACCATAACCTTGTGCTGGGAAAGATTGAAATAGGAAATTACCAAAGACCTAATTCAAAACCAGAACCAATGTACATCGAAAAATACGATCTAGAATCATTTGACTATGACAGCACTAAGGAGTTATATGAGCGAAGGTTAACGGAGAAGCTAACATCGGAAAATAGACGATAGCATAGAAAAAATCTGGGAGAAAAATATAAAATGCATTCGTGAGGCAGCAGAAGAATCTATAGGAAAAAGGACAAACGTTAACACACATAAGAATAACAAACCATGGTTCACCCAAGAAGTAGAGGTACTTGCGGAAGAGAAAAAGAGGAGCTACCTCGAGTATAAGTGCCAACAAACTCAAGAAAGCTACAACAATTATAAAGAAATAAGAAACAGGGTCAATGCTGAAAGCAGAAATATCAAACGAGGATATTGGTAGAAATTTACGAAAGACATGCAACATCATATGTATGGAGCCCAGAGGAAAGTATGGAACATGCTAAAAAATTGTCAAAAGCCTATAAACGAATATATCCAGACAAAAAGGGTAACACTTGATGAATGGGAAGCTTATTTCAAAAACCTCTATGACAACAATCAAGACGACTGTATACAAAACCTGGAATAAGAAGAAGCAGAAGCAAATAGAATGGAAGAAACGATAACAGAAGAAGAAATTAAAGAATAGAAAAGCACCGGGGATAGACAACATACCTAACGAGCTGATAAAGTATGGAGGTGGAGCACTCGCAAAAATGCTAACACAACTGTATAATAAAAGAATGACAACAGGAAGCATACCAGAAGACTGGCATAGGAGCATAACCATACCGATATTCAAGAAGGGACAGAAGACGAATCCTGAGAATTATATGGGAATAACTTTATTATGCTCAATCATGAAGCATTATAAAGGAAAAACTGGAAAGACGAATTGAAAACAACTATGAACAGCAGGGTTTCCGCAAAAACAAATCTACAACTGACGCACACATAATTAGACAAATAAAAGAAAAGGCTATCGAATATAACTGTCCCACATTTGTATGCTATATCGATAAAATCCTGCTATCAGACATATTATTAAAACAATTAAAGAAAAGGGCGCCCCACAAGCAATAGTAAGCATCATCCATTGCCTCAATACAAGGAACACAACAAGAATCAAAGCAGAACACCAAATTATAGAAGATATACCCACCTCAAAAGGAATCAGGCAGGGAGACAGCCTCCGCCAGTTTCTCTTTAATCTCATTATGGACGAAATCATTAACAAGGTACACTAAGGATAGGGTACAGAATAAATAACCGACCAATAAGCACTATTTGGTACGCGGATGATGCGATATTGATGGCGGACACAGAGAATAAGCTGCAAAGACTACTACAAACTTTCTACAAAGCTGCTACATCTTTAAGTAACAAACGACTTCCGGGATTGGACCGTGTCATGATTGAGATCGAAGAACTCAACGTTTCGCCCACTTTCGTAAGGGGCTTCATCAGGAGGAAAAATGCAAAAGAGCACGGTAACTCAACGTGTTAACCACGCCAGAGGCGAAACTGACAGTCGAGTTTCGCCTCTGACGTGGTTCACACGTTGAGTTACCGTGCTCTTCTGTCCCTTCCCTGCAAAGAGTTTCGCCTCTGGCGTGGTTAACACGTTGAGTTACCGTGCTCTTTTGCATTTTTCCTCCTGATGAAGCCCCTTACGAAAGTGGGCGAAACGTTGAGTTCTTCGATTTCAATCATGACACGGTCCAATCCCGGAAGTCGTTTGTTACTTAATGACAATGGCCGTGAAAGCCTCAAAAATCATCTGCTACATCTTTTAACATGCAAATCTCCACTACGAAAACCATAATGTATAACCTTCTCGAGAGAGCCATTAAGATGCAAGCCAGTAGTAAATAACGCGATAATTGAGCAGGTGATGTCTTTCAAATACCTAGGAGCAGACATAGAAAGCTGCAATGACCCAGTAAGAGAGTTGAAACCACAGGTAAACAAAGCCTCCGTAATGTCAGGATGTTTGAGAGATATTGTCTGGAATAATAAGTATATGCACATCGACAGCAAGACTCGCATATACAAAACCTGCGTGAGGGCAATACTGAAGACGCTAAGAGACAGAGAGAGGAATGAAACAATCAGAGGAACATGTAAAGTGGATGATATAGTGAGGTGGGGAAGAAGTAGAAGAAGGTACTGGAGAGAATACGTGGAAAGAATGGAAATCGATAGGATAGCATACGCAGTGCAACATGGTAAACCAGCAGGCCGGCGTCCGTTAGGAAGACCACCGAAACGATAGAGAGACAGCTGGAACTCTACCTCACAGGAAAATCAGAACTAAAATGGCTAGCCCTGAAATAAACAGACTTGAAGGTCTCAAGGAAAGAAGAAGAAGAAGAAGAAGAATGAAGCTAGTGTGTACACATACAACTGTCATTGTTACCCCATGCACGTACACTAACTTCTTACATTTCTAAGTGAAATGTTACTTCTGTAGCAATATTAAAGGGATAATCAGAGTAATGGCAGACGTGATCGATCAAGTGAGGGTGGTTCAACGGCTGAGAACCATTTTTATACAGCGCTGTCCATTGTCCAATTTCTTAGACATTTGGCAGGTTCTTGTCTGCCTGTGATTTTAATGGAGCAGTACCGGATGTTGAACTTCTTCCAAGGATTGTAATCGTTGCTGAGCAGTTGCTAGGTCGTTGCTAAACTTTAAGCTAACGTTTATAATGTTAGAAAATTGCATTTCCAAATAAAAACGTTTTAGTATAACTACTGACTACTGCTTTAAGCTTACGCCCCAATCAGAAACTCAAGATGTTCTATGAACTACAAAGAAATTTCAAAAGAACCACCGAAGTGCATCAGCAAGCCAGACACCAGACGTTCGAGTTTCGCCAAAAGTAGAGAAAACTACATCCTGCTGTTAACTGGGATTACGAAACGCTAGCTCCAAATTGGTCTCGCCAGACGAGGGAAACCACATCCTCGCAGCCATTCTTGCAATTTAGCAGCCCGTAACTTGATGCTATGCAGAATCGTGGAAGGGTCATCGTTTGTAAATTATAGGTTGCGAGGGGCAACAAAAAGATCGCCGAAAGCTGCGGTAAACAACGTTCCGCAGACCGAGGGCCAAGAAGAGGTGAACAAACAACCAGACGGGTCCGTTTCGCCTTTTTGGAATCTGCTTTTGTTATCATTTAACCTTTGATTACCAGCAGGGCCCCTTGTGTGCTAGGATGCCAGCTGAACTTCTTGGAAAGGTTGCTGCTTAATTGGCGACATGGTATTTGGGTATCTAACCTCGTTATCGAAGAACATCGCTGGTTGCCGGTTGCTGCAATTGCTCATTATGGATTAGCATCTGTCAATTAAAATTAAAATTCAGCTTGGATGCTGTCCATTGTAATTTATTGGCTTTTCAGACACACTATTAATTAATGTGATTAAGAAACGATTGGCCTGTGCTTTAGAAATAGCGAAATTATTAATTGTTGTAAGATGTAATCAGTGATTTATTTACCTGCTTAACAATTCCGCTTCGGGGAAGTCTGTATTCAACATGTTTTCACTAATTTTAATGATTACGTAGTGAAGAATTGAATTTGCGAAATCATTGCTGATTCCAACCAAGTTGTCAATAAGAACAAAACCAGTGCCGTAGAATTTCCTTTTTAAAATAGCTATCGAATATAAGACCTTTTCTGTAAGTTAAATTACATATACGAATATGAACACATCTGAACTGACATCACTAATCAATTCTGGATTAAAGATGGACGTCATAGTTCTAAGATAAGAAGCTAAACTAAATTTCCTAGGATACAAACGCGGAATTGCAAGTAAAACAGTCATAGTTTCAGAGAGACTTCATAATTCTGTTTTTGAAATTCGAAGATGGAGGTCTCAATTTTAACAACAAAAAAACTATTATGGAGAGTTGGAAATTTGAGGAAATAAGAAAAATTTGTCACAGTTATGCAGTTATTTAAAACATAATGCTGGTGTAGGTGTAAGCTGATGTCATTAATAGTTACACAATTTTTGGATAGAAAGTTATAATGTTGATTCGCGAAGTAAAGCTGAATAATTTGGAAATGAATATAATAAGATATTTAAGATTAAAGGACGCGATTTCAATATCAAGGTCATAGTTTTTAAACATACAGTCGTAATTTTATGGTTGAATTATACTCGTAGTCTACCAATCCCACTTACTTACCGCTGAGGACTTTTTTCTACACAACTCTAATCTAAAAAAATCTGTAAAGGGGTTTACATCGAACTTCCTTCGCAAGAGTGCACCACATAGGGGTTAAAATATCTTAATTTCGTAATGATACTGTAACAGTAAAAGAAATTACTTGGTAAAGCGAATTACATCAATTTGCAAATAATAAAACACCTTGCAGGTGGTGGGATTCGAATTTAGCGCGAGTTCAGCGCTTTGGAGCATCAAGATCGGAACCCGATTGCTAGACCCATTCGGTTATGACGACGTGCTTATTATTTTCGCTTACGCCTGCGTTGTACAGGGCGTTCTTTTTACGACATTTACCCTGTATCTTTTAGGTCCCATTTTCATCAAGGGTAAACATCTGACCTATGTGAAAATATTACTTTTATCTATGTCTGAGTTTAAAAAAATGACATTTGATTTTTTTAAGGTGCTGGTCCTGTATATATTTGACTGAAAGTATATTCGGTTTCGAGCCAGGTAGCCATATAATCCGCATGCAAAGTATCGTCTTCTTTCAACGAATAGTTTTTGAGCTATACCGCCAACAGACAGACAGACAAACGGAATTGAGAAAACATGTTTTTCGTCATCTATGGACCCTGAAACGTGAAGATCTGAAGAAATTTTGAAGGTGATTTTTCCTTCGTCTTTTAGATGAAGGAAGTAAAAAAGCTAGCGGTGAAAGTGATCCAATACCTAGAAGTAAAATTGGAGTACCAAAGCTTTAATGAATATAAAATTCAAAACGTACAACGAAATGGGTCAAATAAAAAGCTTTAAAGTGTCGGGGACATGACACCAAATTGATACCTGCAAAAGAACGTGGGAGTTACTAGTACAGTTTAGATTCAATTTAATAATAACACGATGGTGGATTCCTTATACACTAAACAACGTACAAAGTTGTTACTAACTGTATAAACCGACTTCACCGCGTCCGTGGAATTCACAAAGGGTAAATTTAGAAGTTAACGTATTACATTATTAAAATATGCATTGTTACAACAAATTCATGGTAGTGAATTGTATGCAAAAAATATGCTAGCCTCATTAGGTCTTATCGCAAATGCCTCGCGTATACAAAGCGCATTCACAATTAATTAAAATTATCGCCTTAAAAAAAAAACCTGGACGCAATGTACGCTAAAAGAAATAGACCTTCTACTATTTTAACAATTAAATAAAACACGTTAGGTGATCTTTAAACTCGCTCTAAATGATTTATTCGCAAGCAAGCAAAATACCATAACTGATAAATAGTTGGGTTAAAAGTTAAAAGCGTGAATTCATTAAACTGATTTCAATAATTCATTACTATACTCTTAATGCCCAGAACAAAAACGCGTTCTGAATTTCAAATAACCGCACTGAGTGTCTTTCGTGACTTTTTACCCTCAGAATGACTTGAACTGAAAGACCAGTATAAGGCTATGATGAGTGCTGAGGTCTTTATAGCCGGTGGTCTGTAGACGTACAAGAATATGATGGTGGTAAGAAATGGGCTGCGTTCACCACGTGATATCAAACTCCTCCCCAGCGGCTCATAGGGGTTTCGTGCATCGGCAAAACAATTAGTGCAAAAGAGGGCCCAAAACCGCTCATAGAGGGAGCAGACCTAAACCACGTGAAATAATTAATATGTCGCATATCTTAGACGACGATCCACTTCAAGATTTCTAGCGAAGTATGTGAAAGTAGTAAAAGTATGTGAAAATTGGCTGTACCCTGAACTTAAAATCACAAGAAGCCCAACAACAACGGAGTGCCAATTGTAAATTTTCAAAATGCTCAAAAATTGGCCAAAATGGAATAGGCAACCTGCTTCACACACATACACTTAAAGTGACCTAATTCCAACAGGCATTAGACAAATATTGAGAAACTGGTAAACATATTTTAGACTATTACAATTTTTGACTTTAAAATTCAGTTTACATGATTGAAATTGCGGAATGAAATTCATAGAAATAGAATTCCGAAGTCAGTGACACACTTGCAATTCTTAAATAAGTTTAACATCCAGTCAGAAGTGTGATTGAAAGGTAATAATTATACATAAGATAAGACATTTTGACATACACATCTAGAGTGCGCTATTAAAACAACTTCGAGCGCTTGCAGTTACGTGGCCTGAAATTTCGACAGGCTACAACAAACGAGTTGCAAGTTGCAAGTCACACGAGTTTTACATGAGCCAGACGATAAGCAGAGACTGAGGTTTTAAACCCAATGGTTAGCTAGAGTATCTGAAAAGAATGACCGAATTCGAATGTCTCTGGCGCTTCTGTGTCTGATTTACATAGGCTCCTGGTTGCGTAGGCACAGGGTTGTTTATGGCTTGCCGATTGCCGGACGGACTCGTTGTTTCTGCGAAAGTGCAATTAACCATTGCGGCCCGTTTCCAAGACAGGGCATTAGAATTTGGTTTATTGCTGTTCTGCTGTACGGGCTATCTCGTCGGCTAAGTGTTATGTCACTATTGTTCTGGAGGTGGTGAACTCAACTGCCCCGCTTCTTACGCAGCCGTCTTTTGTTGCCCAAAAGTTGAGCGTTTGCCTGCCGTTCCGGATTCCATGCAGTTTAGAGATGCCGTCATGTTGCCGAGGCCCGAGTTTTCAGTTTATTACTCGCCATTCTAATTGGTCAGTTTACGGCACTAGATGCTTAGTTGCGTGTAGTGTAACATCCTAAATTAGCTCCCCGCCATAGTAGGCTCCACCGATTTTTGAACTGAAGTTTTTACTTTTATTATCGCCTGCGCTGCACCTTACGCGGTTTGATTTATGGACGCTACACGTGGTGAAAGCAGAGAGAGCAGAACTAACTGGGATACTTCGGGATTGTTAGTTCCCGTATTCACAAATGTAAGCCTCTGGTGCAAATTCAGGGACAAAATGTCATAATTAATACATTATGTATGGCGTTTGAGGAGATCAGCTACAACGTAAAGATTATGTAGTAACAAATGTAATTCTACCTTAATAATACTTTGAAATCTGGAAGTAAAATGCCATAAAATTAGAATTCTGAGATAAACCTCGTACGGAATATTCTAGGACAAAAAGAAAAATTCTAAACAAAACACAGAAGCCTGGAATTCTGAGGCTTTATCTCGGAAATCTAGAGTTTTATTTAACTGTTGTGTGCTAATGATTTCCTCATCAGTGACCTCGCATACTTCCCTTAAATATCAAGCATTTTGAAAGCAAGCTTTACAGTTGTATTTTTGCAATTGTTTAAATTTGAATGCAATGAAATATTTAATTTGATAAAATCACTGAGATGCAAGCATGAACCGAAAAGATTTTGAAGTCTGGTCTGAAACACCTGCGTGGTTATACCTTATACCAACATCCCATTCGTGTGTATCAACCCACTAATTCATTGTATTTTATGGGGGCCTTATTTGAGTGGCTAAAAGCAGCAGTAGACGCAATAAAATTATCATATGGGTTGGATTTTATAACGTTTATAGTTATAACGCTAGTTTACTGTAGCTGCAGGTATCTGTAGACAGTTTAATCGCAGACTCAATTTAATTGGGCAAAAACTGTGTCTTTCCAGAGTTCGTTTATGATCAATGATGACAAAAAGACCGTTTTGGCTTGTTGGATTTTTTGCTCTATTGAAATTTATCCTTTTATAGATGGAACTTTTGGAGTTGCCTAACTGCATAGAATTTCAATTTTTTAATTTAGTTGCAGGCTTTCTTCATAGCTGCTTCAGATTGATGGTTTCTAATTGTGCGGTTTTCGGGACAATGCATTGTATTAAAAAAATGCCTCAAATCCGGGGATTAAAATTATAATGTTGCTCAAGCCAGAGGTGCTAACCAAGTTGCATTTAAATAGCGACTGTTAATTACACGGAATTTCACACTGTGGCATCGCAATGCAACTGCTTGAATCTTGCACATGATAATTTATGAGGAACCGCCACAGTGACCTTTAGCTTGTTTTAATAGCTGGTTGGGATTTTTTAGCGTGATTGAGGAGTAAAATTCCTGACTTGATCATACTGTATTTTGTGTCACATACCGTGACTAAGACTTGGTGATAAAAAATATATTGTTTTCAAGGTTCTGGTAGGATCTTTAACGTGTTTGTAAGACTGTTGCTTTAAAAATTACTAGCTGGTTGTAGGGCACACCTTGAAGCAACCTTGTAGCCTTGGGAAATTTGCTCTATTATTATCATTTGCACCAGTTCAAGCAGTTGCAGGAATTTCACCGTTTGTAAGAGCCAGAAAATTTTGCATCGGATTTCCAGCAGGCTATGGAATGACTAGTACTTTTACTTTATTTACTTTAACATCCTGAGCATAGTGTTCTCCTAAATGTTGTAATCATACTAAATAATCTTGATTTATACATTTTCCTTTTGCACTAACCTAGAAGTTACAAAAACTGGGAAAGCTATTTGGTACGAGAGTGCACTTAAGCTAAGCTCAGAGACAGATCAATTCAGTGGCTATTTCCTACTCAAAAATGATATTTATTGTAGACACGGTCGTAAGTAGGAACACCAAAGTTAACCAAATTTGAGCAGATTTTTCTTTGCAACATCTGTACCTTTTTAAAAGGGTAAAACATGGTTTCAACTCTTTTCTTTACAAACTACTAAGAAGTAAAAAACATATAATATGAAGTCACTAACATAAATGAACACTCACTGTAGAAGAACTTCCCACTTCTTCATTCAAGAATTAAACTTTGCAGCGTGTACCGGCTTTTGGTCCCATATTTTTTTCGGTCTTTCTACATTCCTTTTTCTTCAGAGTGTGTATTGATAGTCAATTTTTGGGCATATTCCAGGATTCGTTCAGAAGTTATATATTATTCAATATTTTCGGTTATATCAAAGATGCCCAGTTCCTCTCTTATTTCTGTGTTTCGTCTTGGAAGTCTAACAAAGTTAAATTTGTCGCCTGAATGTTAACAGGGTCTCATCTTGTTGTTACCCATCTTTCATGTCCATACAAGACTGTTGACACTGCCATTGCTTTATAGCTGGGCTTTAAGTCACTTGTCCTAGATGTTGATTATAATTATTATTAGGATTGAACACTTCGTGTCAGAATGATAGTCCTTCCATTAGCCGGAAGAATCATATAATTAATCCAGCTGCAGCATACGCAGACGATATAGCACTAATAGGGAGAGACAGAGGAAATCTACAAGAAACACTAACTGTAGTAGCAACAGAAGCGAAAGGTAGAAAGAAAACTTCCAAAAGGAAATCAAACAACTTTAACTCACTCAAAATGGGCGATTACAGTTTTAAAAAGGTAGGAAAACTTCAGACATCTAGAAGCGAAAAATGTGGAAATCTTTAAGAGAATACATGCTGAGAAGAGAGCCTATTGGAGATACCAAAGATTAATAAAAGATAGAAACCCTAGTAGAAAGAGAGGTGATATTATTCAAAGCAGTAATCAGACCAGTAACAACCTGGCAATGTAATGCAATTAGCTAAATTTCGTCCGGATTTTTTAGCGTCACCTGTGAGTTGCAAAATATCAGCGATTCTGCTTGTTTGAGAATTTCCTCTAGGCGTCAACCGAGAGCTGTGAAAACTTCAGCGATTCCTCCTACTTCGGTGGGCCCCTCAGTTTCTGGTCTAGTTCGAGTTTGGACCTCATCGGCTGAGGGTTTTATATGCTCTGACGGTTGCCAGCATCCTCCACAGCCCGTTTGGGGGGTATTTGATGTATCTCCTGCAGAATAATTACGCTCTCAGATAAGTAGTGTACGACCTAATGATCTGTGGTAACGATATTGGTACCGCGGGCAACATGAAAGAAACTGTAGCTATTCTTAATACTTAATTGTACATTTTACTGGTTTAATCTTAAATTGCGTATTGAATTCTGTGCATCATTGCTATGTTAGTTATTTCGCCTAGTCAAAAATTATAGAATTTATGTACTGGTTACTTTATTCAGCGTCGTTTAATAAATGTAATGCACTGTTTCTACCATTTATTGTCTGATTTCGTTATTACTACCTTCTGTGCTTAAGATATTGTGTTATACCCTGCTGCGATTTAACTGAGTTTATAAGTTGTTGATCCATCAGAGTATATTTGTTATAATTGAAAAACTTGTTGGCGCTTATTAGATTTGATAATTACAGCATTTAAAGAACTGCACGCAATCTCCAATGAATCTAACTGGCGGTCCCTTAAATATACTCTCGTAGTGATGTAGAGTATGAATGAATTCAAAAACGTCTCATATTCGTATGAACTGAACTTTCAATGTAAATTTGCGAATTATGTGGTGCAGCGTTGCAATGTGGATGCTCGGTTTTCTCCTACGATACAATGTGGATACATTTATAAACTCGGTGCTTTTGTAGTGTTCTTATATATAATTATAGTGGCCAAATACTTCACATATTTCCAACATAGTTTATAGTAAAATTATCTACGTAAGTTGATGAAATTTCACAAATGTCCAAGCCACCTCATAGCCTTTGGTAAGAAGTTGGAACACTGTAGGAATCGTATTTCCTAAAATAAAATGTGGCTGAAGCTATTTATGGCCAGATTATGATAATTCCTAAAATTCTCTTAATTATTGACGAATGTCGAACATTTTCTTTCTAAAACACCATTCGGTTCTTATTATATACTAGCTTAACCCGACAGTCACAAGCAGACCTACAGTCTTTCTTCTTCTGCCAGTTTAAGCCTCTTTTTGAGACTGAGTGGTGCACCTACTCGTCTGTACGCAATAGGTACAAATATTTTACTGTTTTTAATAAGCTTAAAATATCAAACGAAACACTTAATAATGAGATTTTTATTAATTTTCAAAGAAAAAATATAGCAGTCGATAATATTCGAATTTGAATTTTAGTCAGGCGCATTAACCGCTCGGCCAGAGACGATACATAGCATACACGCGTATCGTTGCATTATGGAAGGAAAGGTGATGATGTAAGGAAGTACGCCCAATCCGATCGGTGATGATGCAGCGTGACGAACATGCGCAGCTTCACTCACTTTTATATGGTTCATATTCAAGTTGTATTCAGTAAGGATTTTATGAAATTTTAAACTATAACTTTCCTTGTTTTAGTTTTCATTTACATAAGTAAAGAAGTGCTTTAACTAGAGACATGACTTTTTAATTCTGAAATACCAAAAAAATTTCGATATTATACATATACACGTTGAACTTCTATTTTCATCAATATTCCCGTTGTCCTTGTAGGCGTTTCCAGTAATTTTAGATAGATAAAACAATTGTGAAATGTGTATACTTTTCGATGATAGTGAATATTGATATTATAACATCTCTAGTAATTCCGTATCGATATAAGGTAGTTATCGTCAAGCTTTCTGGTAGAATATTTGGAAAATTAATACAAATTCTGTTCTTCGAATTTATCTAGTGCTTCAGCAACGTTACCACTTTTTGTGTTGATGAGAAGGGGAAGTATTTTTTATTTTCTTATTATCCTTCTAGTTTTCGTATCGTTTACTATTGGAACTAGACTTATGAAAATGGCGACAGTTTATATTTATTTAAATTTTTTAAACATGTTCGTATTATTCTGTAAACCGGCAAATTGGTAGCAGCCTTAACAACTTGCATATAAGTTTCTCATGGTTGTATCAATTTGGCTATCATTTGTCATACACATAGACAAGCATTAGCAGAATTAAAATATTTAAAACAATTATATTGCCAGTATTAGTTTTATTTTAAAATCGTGTGACATTAAATGTTTGGTAGGTGTTTTTTGGTAATTTTTTTTATTTTTAAGAATTCTACAAATAGAAGAATCCAAAAAAGCCTGTATGGAGTTCAAAATCTTCCAAATTGAAAAACGTCATTTAATCAATAGAACAATATTGGTATTTTCAGCTGATTTACGGTAGTTTGGAAAAGCATAAGCGTAATTATGGACATGGCTTTAACACTCTCAAGGGTTTAGTTGCTGTAAATTGTTTCTTGTATTATTTGAAGTATTCTATAAATATTACAACTAGCGGAAGTCAGTCATATTTTGACATGCTGAGTATTATACATAAATAGAAAGACAGCAATAGCTATGTAGAAATGCACACTGTGTACCAATAGCAGGTAAATGATAAGCAAAACCACCAGCACTCTGGGGAGGAAATGACTTAATCCTGCTGGTTAACTATGAATCGTTCATCAGGCGGAAAGATATCTGATAAAGCTATTGTGAAGTGTATTCTGGGAGACGTATTACTTCCTCAGTACTGTTAAACAGGGGCCTGAAAAGTCATTGCGGCTCAAATCAGCATTAATTAAATTCCTTCATCGCATTTTAATAAGCTGGAATTACTTTCGTAAACATGATTAATAGGCAACCGCGGTGCTCGCGCTGAAATTTATCATTCTTGTCCACTCGCCAAACGTCGAGATCTACGATTAGGTCGTCCATGCTGTCATAAGGCCTTGGATCGGGATTTATGCTAATCGATCGATCTGTGCCTGCGGATAGTGAAAATCAGGCTGAAATCACCCAATTGAAAAAGACTGAGATCGTTATCAGCGCCGCTACAACTTAATCTGATTTCTGCCCTCGCCCACCCGCTCCCAGCAACTATCTCGCCTTACAAACAACTTTTACCGTAACTTTGTGCAATAGGCGCAGGAGCGTGCCATTATGAATGTGGACCCTCGCAGGATCCCCGATCTAGATTTGTAGGACAACAATGGCGTTGTTCGGTTCGATTTTCTTTGGCCACCTTGCGAACAGCAAGGTCGGCCTGCAGGTGATCAACTGGACATCTGGAAATTGGAAAGTGCTCCAGGCGAGTTGCTCATTTCGAATCAATCATCGCAAATTGTGATGGATAAAGCCTCTTGTAAGCAGGTGCTCATTTTTTAACAGGTCCTATGCGTGTGCAGGTGAGATAATCAATTGAACACAGTGGCGTAACGATGATGGGTTTAGTAGATTATATGATAGTACAGCTGGGTAACTGAGAAACAATACTGTCTGAGAGTTGCGCAACACTGTCAGCAAACCATTTACTTCAATGGTATCAGGAAATCAGATCTATATTACAATACCCAGTCGATGCTGTTAGAAAACGCCAATGATCATCATCATACTGGAACTATGACGGGGCAATTATTGCTCTGTGAGATTTCGCCCACTGAAAGTAAAGTTCCATTTTACCTTTAGATGTGTGAATATTATCCTGTCCGATTACATATGGTAAATACTAAAATAATTACTACAAGGGGGTTAATTTTGATAATTGCCATGATCACCATACTGAATACGGTTTAGGAAAGGTACCTGGACAAATTCGGGGAAATTATTAGGCGCCAACTGTTATATAAGCCTGGAGATGTCGTAGGAGACTTCTCTACAAGAAGGAGCGGTTTACATCGGCTGCGGGAAGTTGATCAGCCGCCGAAGCATGACTTGCCTTTGGTAGCTGATATGCTTAGCTTTACTTTAAAATTCGCGTAACTGCACTCTGCTTCACAAACAAATTACAACATCTTTAAGTAACGAACTGCTATATTGAAAGAAAGCAAATACATTATCGGGTCGGAAGCTAATGGCTCCGATTGCAGTAAACAACCCTAATTGCACCTGCGTAGCGATCTAAGAATTACTCTTCGCGTGACAATTCATAAAAACAACTGTCGATAGACTTCTAACAGACTCGCAAAGATACTTAAACGGCGTTTGAACTATTCACAGCGGGGAGATGCCCAAAACTTTATCCAGCGAAATGCAGCTTACTTCTTAATTATAATATATAATACTCGTATAATGACTTAGCTTTGCGTAGTAGTAAGTGCTTCGGGGATTTGCAGTTCATTCTATTAGATGTCAGCAAGAAGTACGAATGCGGAAAGGCGATACAAGTTGACACAACGATACTAATGCCTTAGGATTATCAAGTCTGACAAAGACCAAAAATGCCTAGAAGAGCCGGCAATTTTCCCAGAGGTGCTACAAAACGTGGACTGACACGACATTTGAATAATTCCTTTTTAAGAGCATTCATCTGAAAAATTCAGCGTTATGCTAAACAACTGAACGGTCTATTGTCGATTGAAAAGTAAGGTACACGTCAATTGAGATTTAGGACGACTACCAGAACTTGGAAAATAGCCTGTTGAACTTTCAACAAATCCAATATTGCCAAAAAGAATAGGCGAAGGTGCCAGATCTGGAAAAACTAACAGCAAATTAAGGAACATTGAGGGAAGCTAGCATTATCTAAAACAGTAATGCGACATTCTATTAGACGTGGTTGCGTAATAAGTTAGTTGCTAATCCTCAAGCTACTTGAGCTATATCGTTTCGAAATAACTCAATAGTTCCCAAAAACAAGTAATAAATGAGCCGTGAAAAGAAACGAGAAAGAAAATAAGAAAGAACGACTTGGTATATAAAATGTAAGAACTATGCTACAGATAGGGTAAATGAAGAAACAAGGTGAGGAGGTGATGAAAGAATTGACAAGGTCAAGTACACGTTTCTGTGTGGAGACTTTAATAAAAGAGGGGAAAATGGCAAGCATTTACGGTTAATACAAAATTTGGAGAAAAAGTGATAGTTACAAAAATCTATGTGAAAATATCATACATAAAATTAAAAAATATGTTAGTAAATATAACAGTAATAAATGCGTACATCAGTTTAGTTAACCACTAAATCACTAACGCACGAAAGATTGTGTTTACACGCTTTTACAAGCAAACAATAGCAACACAGCTGTATCTGCAATAAATTTGCCTTCTAGTAACATTAAAATAACGTTGAAATAACTGCCCTCAAAAGGTGCGCTCGATAAAGTGTATCAAAATTAGGTGTCAGCATTTTGTGCACAAACATCCGGCTTGGCGTATATATTATTAGTTGATTATGTTTATTTATTTTTGGTCACGTGACATTTGCACCTAGCCTGAAGCGACCGCTTATCGCTCAAGCTGCAATAATTTCCTCTATAAGGTTATCGTCATATCGGGTCGCGGATTGATCTCGCCCTGGATTACGTCATACCTTGAATGGATCGTTTCCTCCTCATGCTGCGGTAAATTTCCTGTCTTAAAGTTCTGAGACGAATTGGTCGTCTGAGGACACCTAACCATCAAAACGTCTTGAAAACTCTTTTGGGCGTGTCGCAAAAGCGTACTTACTCAGTGCACGATTATAACGGCGTTTATTTGAAGTTAACACTGGCTTGTTGCACATGAAAACTTAGAGGTAGCAAACTATTCACTACATGGCTTCTACGGCTTTTTAGTTAACTGGCCATAAGCGCAATTTACTTCGAGTCGCTCACAAACGTGCGGCTTTGGTCTAAGCCCGCTGGCGACGGCCTAAAGTTCCCCGTGATTGCCTTTGAAGGTGCGTTTATAGCTGTAGATATGACATATATAGAGAGATATATAGTAGAGCACTTTACACCCTAAACAGGACCTTACTCGCGCATTTTTACCACATTAAGTCACAATGATTATAATCTAATTAACAATGAAATATTATACTGGCTATACATATATGTAAATATTAAAATAAACAATTCAGACGAGGGAGGCCAGCTGCTCGTTTCAAGGATCGTCAAGAATGTAAGTCGCTCGAGAATTTTTTAATTCCAGCCTTTAAGTAGCAAAATACCAAAACATAAAACCATAATGAAGTAATCCGAGTAAGAATTCGACGTCTACTACGACCACGATATTAGAACTTGAAAGAGAATATACGAGTTCAAGGAGACATGCAGAATCTTCCATTACCCGAAACAGTAGAATCAAGTTTGCAAAGTCAATTATACGGTAACCTCACAAGGTAGTTTGAAAAATGGTTTTCATACAGTTTTCTGACTAATCCGACCTTCGTGTTATTAGTGATAACAAAACTATTGACGTTTAAATAAGCCTAGAAGTTCAGGAAGATCTACTGAATTTGCAACTCCTCGATATCTTCACTTGTTTAATTTGACTAAACCACACATTATCAGAGTAAGGTTACATATTTAGCTGCTTCACAATAATTAGATGTTGCAATAATATCAAAGATTGAAGGAAAAGCTACTATCGCATAAAACTATACAATTTCAAGAATATTTTAGCAATTTACAGTTATTTAAAATCAGTGAAAGTACTCATTTTACAGTAGGTTTCAAATCAATGTCTGTAACAATCGTAATTTGACTTGTGTGAGCATATTGTAATGTCTTTCAACTAATGCTTAGCTTAATATTTGTGCCTTTTTACTCTTTCGGGTCAATGGCGGTGTTGTTTTACTCTTTCATTAACTTTCTTCATATTTTACTGTTTTGTGTCGTGCCTGTATTTAGCTAGCTGTCTTTTGTATACTCGAACATCAGTGGACTTAAACTAGATCCTTGTGTAACCCCTTTTGTTATTCATAACATTTTTAATTATTGCCGGGTGTGTTCTTACATCGTTCTTTGGTTTTGATATAGACTCTGTATACTTCTGATAAAGTTTTGATTCACTCATCAGTAGAATGAGGACACTTATCCCCCACTCCTTTTAATTGATTCGCGGATTCGCGGTTTAATTCGCGGATTTCGCGGTTTTATTCGCGGATTGACCTAATTAATTTCGCGGATTGACCTAATTAATTTCGCGTTTTGATCTAATTAATTTCGCGTTTTGATCTAATTAATTTCGCGGTTTGATCTAATTAATTTACATATGTGCTACTGATTAAATTACGCATTAGATTTTTTAATTTGCTTCTGGAATTACGCGCGGCGGCCATCTTGGATTTCTGGCGGGAATATTTGAAATTTGAATTTTTTCCGATTTTTTCTAAGTTTAATTTGTTGGATTTGAATTTCCCGGGGCGTCGGCCATCTTGGTGCGCGCGCACTTCTCACGGCGGTTGTTTTTAAATTTGAATTTTCGCGGAAATAATTGAAATTGAAACTGGTGGATCTATCTCGCTCTTCGAAGCTGCTGTCTCTCTCTTGCATTCACTCGCGGAAATATTTAAATTTAAAAAAAGCTATTTGCGTCGGACCCGAGTGGGAATCGAACCCTCTACGTTTGCATACACATTGGGCTCACATTGATCGATGCCGCTAGACCACGGAGCGCTACGGGATTTAAAGGGTTTGAGCGGTGTGCCATCCCGCTTGAGTACCGCTATGCTGTCATATTATAAAATTATTTATTTCCTGAAAATTATAATTAATAACAGATGAACTGCATTGTGCATAATTTAGAACCATAGTAATATTTTTAAAGGCGAAATAATTATTTTAGTCCCTTATATAAATACACGCATTCTGACTATGCTAGCTTTCTCTTTCAAAGTTTTGACGTCATTGCATAGCGGGCTGTAAATTTTAACCGACAAAATGCATTGTTACCGGGGGATTGTATCTGCTGGAGTTTAGACTTTTTATAATAGAAATTAAATAAATGAACTGAATCACTCAAATGGGTTATAACGCTCAGGATCAAGCGGTCTCTATTTAATAAATGTGTTTTACAATCAACCATTGTTTTATTTGCAGACGGTATAGAAAATCTATTTTATTTTAAATAAACGTTGTACCACACAACCTATTTTTCAAAAATTTAGATTATAAGAATAGGGAATGTTTAGCTTATTGTGTTTAAAGGTTGGTACATTTAAAAAAAAAATAGATTTGCAACAGCTTTTGCTGTAATTAGTGCTTTTATTTTTATAATATGAGTGACGTGTATGCGTGGATTAACGATATTTCCATCGTTCTCTGCCTGCTATATAGATGGAAATTTCCTCTCGAGTTCTTGGTCAATCGAATATATTCCGGCGAAATGCTGTAACATATTTAAATTTATGTTGCTATGCGTGCTTACAAAAAGACGTTATGGAGCAATCAATTAATTGATCTAATTAAATTCGCGGTTGTCAAATAATATCAAATTTTAAACTTTGAACACAACAGTTTTAAAATATTGCTCGGCTAACATAAAGAAGATATACGTATTGCTTGAGTAAGAAAGAGATAAACATAGTAGCAAATATTGGAGAAGGCTTGCCTAATTTTAATTATGACATTTGTCAACTAAACATGCCTAGTACTAATAGAAATAATTACTTTATTTTTATAATCTGCTCTTTTATAATATCGCTGCGGAACTTACGAGACGTTCTTTATGTTTACTTTAGAAACCCTTAACCCTTTTCATTTAAATCGCGAAATCCGCATAAATATATTACTATAAAAAAATCGCGAAAAGTGTTGAGTAAATAAATGCAACGCATTGTAAAGCCGTAAAACTTTTAGTTATTGTACGTTTACAAGATGGGTCTTTTGACAAAGTGGAAGAACCAAACTATGCTATTGTAAATGTACAGATTTTTCACTGTCAATTTGTATATAACAACTTATTGTAAATTGGTATTTGGAACATTTTAACGAAAACAGCGACTTCTTTCGGCATAAACTGTTTCTTCTCACTACGGAACCCTATTTTATAAGTAAACGTCTGAAATTGTGTCATTATATCGATAAAAACTGCATTTTAGTTTAAAAAATTCCAATATAAATGCAAACGGACGAAAATAAAAACGCAATTAACCACAAAGTAACATAATTTTGAATAAAAAAACACAATTTCGTTGGAAAAATGTTCTGTTTCACTTAAAATTTTACAAAACTGACATCATGTCACTTGAAATTATACAAAAAACGACATTTTTATCCAATAAGCGATAAAAAAATACGCCGTCTCACATAAATTTTAGAAAATCGACAGCATCTCCATGAAAATTTATAAAAATCGGCATCTTGTCACATTAAATTCTGTAAAAACGACAAAAACAATATTTTTTTCACAACTTTCATTGAAAAATAGTAAAATTTTACGAAAATACGTCTGTGCTGACGACAAATGAAAATAAATTTGAATAGAAACACGCAAAAATTACGAAAAGACGTATGTGTTGACCCCAAAGTAACAAAAATTTGAATAAAATCACACAATCATACAGCATCTCACATAAATTTTCGCAAATATCGACATCATGTCAGATAAATTATACAAAAACTGTCATCACGTCACTTGAAATTATACAAAAAACGATATTTTATTCAACACACGATGAAAATTGAACAAAAATCACGCAATTACAAGCCATCTCACATAAATTTTCACAAAAATCGACATCATGTTACATAAACTATGCATAATTTTGCAAATGTTTTACACTTTTTATAAAATGCATCGCTCAAAATTAAAAGAAATAGCAATTTCGTTGAAAAAATCTACTACCACAATCATTTCGATAAACAAAATTCAAAAAATCTTATACTTTTGACGGAAATATATGTATGTTGACCACAAATTAACATAATTTTTAAATAAAAACGCGCAATTCGTTGAAAAAAATATTCTGACACCACCAAAACACGCAATTTCATTGAAAAATATATATATGTTGTCCGCAAATTAACATAAAGTTGAATAAAAACACGTAATTTTGTTGAAAAAATGTTCTGGCCCCTTCATTTCACTTAAAATTTTACAAAACTGCCATCATAACACTTGAAATTATACAAAATATATGTATGTTGATTACAAATTAACATAAACCTGAATAAAACACACAATTTCGTTGAAAAATTTGCAAATGTTTTACACTTTTTTATAAAATGTATCGCACAAAATTAAAAGAAATCACAATTTTCTAAATTATATCACGCTATTATGAAATCGTAGATTCGATTTTTTTGAAATTTTACACTTTGTAACTGTAAAATAACTACAAATACTAATATTTTAGCTTTAGACTTTGTAATTATTGCAGATTCGAGAAAAAAAACAAAGCAGAGTGGAAATAAAAAACACAAACACTTTGTAATAAACAAATATATTGTTCTTATTTCGTATAATACTTAATAATATAAATATAAATGTACAGCAGAATGTCTTATTTCTAAAAATTCGCTAGCAATTTACAAAACTGTAGTTTGAGGTGCACGACATTTCAAATTAAAAGACTGCAAGTAATAAAATCAGAAATTCATTGTGTAATTTTAAAGTTTAAGATGCACCCAATCTAGAATTCCCTTCGTTTTTGTGTTGATGACATCTGCCTTAGAGGCGTTTTTCTAACGGCCCTTTTTTGGAGGCGTTTCCTTATCGGCGTTCTTCTGACTGAACCTTTTTGATGTGGACTTGGATGAGTAGCTGGTGTTTTTAATTTATATTCTAAATCGGACTCGCAGTTATCAGTTTCCATTTCGGTTTTTCCTGTAGTATCAGTCGGGGTTGGCTTCTTTTGCTGTTTAGGTTTAGCTAGCAGCACATTAGCAACGTTAAGGTCTTTGATGTACTCAGCAAACTGTAGGCGTCCGGGTGGATTAATAGTTTTTCGAGGGCGCAGAGTGTCATGAATTGAATCGACTATGTTAGACGCCGGTAAAATTTCACCCTTTATAGTAACGGTGCCCTTGTGATCCCAGCTCACATCGTTGAGGTACTCAAAATGCGTAGGAAAACTTCAGCTTTTTTCTTAAAAGTTTTGGGAAGTGTAGATAAAATAACGGCATTTGATAGGCTGTCACTGGTTGTTTCAATAGGTATTTTGATTGGCTGCCGCGCCTGGTTTGTGAAATGAAGGAATCGTTGTAAAACCTGATTGTACTGGATCCATTTATCGTGATCAGTTAATTTGGACTTTAAAACTTTTTGCATTTCGTCATCAAGCTGTGATAATATATTTTTCTCCGCATCATCGCCAGACTTAAGACGTTGGACAAATTCCGGCGATACAATCAACATCTTCCGCTCTTTGTCCATTTTAGTCGAAAAGGAGCTTAGTCGTTTGTTCTAGTAGAGCCGTCGTGAATAAACTAGCTTAAAATCAAGACTTTCATAATAAATATATAAAAAAAAAATATGACAGGTACGGGAATCGAACCCGTATTCTCTCTCGAGATCAGAGCTTAAATCTGACGCCTTAACCATTCGGCCAACCTGCCTCCCTATATAAACGAGCACTCTCTGCATAATTAAGAAAATATATAGTTTAAAAAGCTTTCTGCATGCAATTTCAAACAATATTTCATATAAATTAAGCCATGTACAAATTTCTAAATCGGTTTTGATATATATTTTATCGAAAGATTGGACCCTCAGCTACCGTTTTATTACTATTTGTCGTGATGCGTCATCGATGAATTTTACAAGAGCCAGCCTGTCTGCGATGTGACGTAGGTAATGTGTCCACCCCTTTTTATTTTAAAATTCTATAAAAACAGAGGCCCGACTGATGCCGCACTAACACGTTTTAAACCATTGTACTCTGTTACCTGATGCGGCAGCAGTTTGGACCTCTGATTTTATAGAATTTTAAAATAAAAAGGTATGGAGACATTACCTACGTCACACAGCAGACAGGATGGCACTTGTAAAATTCATCGATGACGCATCACGACAAATAGTAATAAAACGGT